>JASCZI010000001.1:437345-453963 GCA_036250425.1 Stylosanthes scabra
AACGACATGCGGCGGTGCTTAGAATTGCGCCAAGTGTTACTTCCTGAGTGGTTGCGTGATGTCATTCCTGCCAATTAGGAAATTAAATTCAATTTGAAAATAATTATGGAATCATTCAAATGAAATCATTTAAAATGAATACAACAAATTACACTAAAAAAAAAATTGGTCTGTTGAGATTTTAAATTTATTAAAATATAATAAAAATAGCAATTATTCCCAATGTTTCGCGAATCAAGTTTGCAACTTGATTTCAAATTTTGAAATTAAAAACTTACCATAAACTTAGAATTTTTTACATCAAATTTTGAAATTGAAATCAATGAAAAATATAATGGATTAATATTATAAATACAAAGAATCAGAATTTATCTCTCCATGACAAATCAAAAATCATACGGATGATAATTTTCAAAATGGTCTGATCCCCGTTGCTCCCCTATCTCTCTCTCAGTGCACAGAGATTCTGTCTCAACATGTTAATATTTTTTATTTAATTGATTAACATTGATGCATGTTAGCTGATTTGATTATCATCAGTCTTCTATGATGGAATTCTTCTATGGTGGAATATGTCCAAATCCATGACAAATGCCCTCCTCTTCACTTTCTCTCTGTATTTACTTCTTAAGTGTTTTGATTTGGGTTTCATATTCATAATAGATCTTTGAATTTATATTTTAATAGATTTTTCTACTCCATTTGCTTTCACTTCTTCGCCATTTTAAGAAAATTATCTTCCTCAATTTCTCCCATATCTTTATTATATTATGTTTTAGATGAACCTCAAGCTTTCAGGTAATATGAAGATTGTTTTTTTATTTTTTTCAGTGACTTATGAAAACTTTATTTATTCTTTCTTCTTCTTCTTAAATTTAATCTTAGAATATAATAATTATTATAATAATAACGTAATTAATTAATTATTTATTTTGCTATGGTTGAAAGTTGGAATTATTGTGCTTACTCGCAGTTTTGGAAGATTAGCATTGGGAACGCTTAAAATTCTTTGTGTTTCTTTCATTGTACCCTATCATATTCATGGTTCATGTACATTTTTATATCAAGGATATGTCATTGTTATTACACTTTCCATATTTAATTGTATAGAATCATATTTGTTGGATATTTGATTTAGATACACATTTCTTCATATTGATGTGGTTTTACAAATTATCAATTTTCTGGTTCATCAATATATTCAATATTTTCAGTCATTCAAAACTTTTGTTTTACAACTACATCGCTCTTCATTTTTTTGTTGTGGTCCACAGTGACTATTCATCTTCTTTTTTTTATCAAAACTTTATACTTTTTATCATGATAATTTTGTTTATTATGTCATTTTAAATTTTTATGGTAAAACTGAAGAATTCAGGGATGCAAAGACATGTGATAATTATAATTTTATGAACATGTGTATTATTTAAATAATCAAATTTAAATTGGATTAGGATCTAGGGGGTTAGGCGGTTTAGGGTATAGATTTTGGGGTTTACGATCATTGTAACAACTTAACATGACCAATCACAATTCCACTTTATTTAGATATTAAAACATAACATTGAATCAGTTAATTAATGGGTTAAATTAATAGTTTGGTTCTTAGTTATTATAACTTTTTTAAAAAAAATATATTTAACAGATGTATTTAAAATAATCATATTATTTTATATTTAATGTAATTAAAGAATAATTAAATAAGTATTTTACTTGCGCAACGCGTGTGCAATACTATAGTTTTTATTAGAAAGCGGACTAGGCATAAAAAGCAAAAGGTCATTTTTTTAGTTAAAAAAAGAAAAAAAGCAAGTAACATTTGAAAATCTCATTCGAATTCTGCTCTCGCATATCCGAATAACTATTTTGCCAATGATGAATTTCTTGCCCATAATGAATGGTAAGAATTGAAATTCACAAGTAGAGTATAATTGATTTTAGTCGCTGATAAAATTAAATCTAAACCTTATCATATCCTTCTACCAAAACTCAATCCATTCCCACCCCTAACTTACCCAATTTAATACTTTGTAATGTCGTTGTGACTTGTGAGAATGATGCAATTTTTTTTTTCTGACAAAAATATAAGTAAATATATTTTATTTCTAATGAGATCAATTTTCGAGCTAATAAAAGATGACAAAATTGGCTGGTCGGTCCAATTTGTCAAAAAGACTGATCTTTAAATTGAGTGAAGCTTGTTGACCTGTTTTCTAATTAAGTAGAGACTCCTTACTCGTCTTGTTTTCTAATTAGTTAGTGGGTGAAGTAATTAGTAATTACCCAAAAAGAGAACAAGAAATATAATCATGAAAATAAGATTTAGTAAGTACTAAAGCATTTTCATTTTTGTAATGAAAACAATATTCACATATTAATTAGAAAATATTGAAAATTGATCAATCACACTATCTTTTAGTTTGGTCCATGTTCTACTTTCTTAGATTAGTTTTAAATCTTTATTAGGATTAATTTGAACTTGCATACCCCTATAGCTATTAACGCACATGAAAGGAATAACCATATACTAGTAAGCATTTATTTTTCGGTCCCAAATAATTGTCTATTTTAAAAATTTTAATTATTTATGAATAATTATGTATTAGAGAAAATTGTAGACAAAACTAATTTTCTTTTCCATTAAAAACCTTATTAAATGAGAGAGAAGAGAAAGAGTAAGCAAAAGAAAAAAAAAAGTATATACAGAAAATGTGATAATTAGTTAATAAAAATACAAATTTAAAAAAAATTAATTAGACAATTATATATTTAGATAGAAGGAATTAATTAAAAAAAATTATTTCTTCTGACCGTATTTATTTTAAAGTTATATTATTTGTATATTAAAATTAATTATAAATGTATAATATATATTAAAATATAAAATATATTAAAAATAATAAAATTATATATATATTTATGTATATATGAAAATTGATTTTGATGTATAAATAAAATTATTATTTATGTTAGTGTAGTGTTTTATGGTTTTCTTAATTATTTGGTCAAAATTAACTAATTATTTTGATGGTAACTATTTAGTGCTTGTTTGGTCAGTATGTACTATGTAGTCAGTAAATGAATAGAAGGAACACCTTTGGTCTCATGATCTCATCTATTTTCATTTTAGTGAAATTTCATTTTGTGGTCTTCACATCAAAACGAGAGAAGTGAAGGATATGTATATAGGTGTCGGCTTAAAATAATTTAAAAAATTGTTAATTTATTATAAATAATAAAAAATATATAATCAATCATATATAATCAAAATAAATAATTTTTTTTACAAAATTCTTTTCTATAAAATTATTTTTATTTCTTTTATTCTTCTTTAATTTTTTTTTAATTTCTTAAATCTAAGTCTACAGAATTTTACTCTTATCAGTCAATAAATAAATAAATAAGTGAGAGAGTTTACGAAATAAAATGTGTATTTGCATTTCAATAAACAATAATTATACACAATCAAGTGATTTTGCCAATCAAGTTCAACCAAGCTCTCTCCACACACGCGCTAGTTTCTCTCTCTTCGTTTTACTGCAATTTTTTTTTCGTTTTCTCTTCGTCACATTAAGAAGAGAGGAGAAGGATGATAACAGAAGTGACGACGATGATCACGATGATCAGTGATAACGACAGCGATGGCAACGGCGGCGGCAGCGACGATGATGAAGACAGTGGCAAGAAGATTAAGAGAAAGAAGGATGAGGAGCAGTAATAGTGACAAGAGTAGTAGTAGAAGAAGAAGAAGAAGAAACAACAACGACTGCAGGAGAAGAAGAAGAAGAAGAAGAAGAAGAAGAAGAAGAAGATATTGATTTGTGTTTTATTCATCAAATTCATTTCTGTTTTCTTTTCAATTCCGTTTCTGTTTTTCTTTTAAATCCGTTTCTATTTTTGTGAAATTCCAATTCAGTTTTTATATGAAAATTCCGTTTTATATGAAAATTCCGTTTCTGTTTTATATGAAAATTTCGTTTCTGTTTTCGTGACCCAAGTCACGCCTGGACATAAACAAGACCACGCCTAGGCGTGGCACCAAAATCGTTTCTATTTTTTTTTCAATTTCGTTTCTGTTTTTCTTCCAAATCCGTTTCTATTTTCGTGAAAATTCAATTCAGTTTTTATATGAAAGTCCGTTTCTATTTTTATATGAAATTCTGTTTCTGTTTTATATGAAAGGCGTGGCACCAAAATCGTTTATGTTTTCTTTTCAATTTCATTTCTGTTTTTCTTCCAAATCCGTTTCTGTTTTCGTGAAAATTCAATTCAGTTTTTATATGAAATTCCATTTTTGTTTTTATATGAAATTTCGTTTCTATTTTTTCATGAACATCCAATTCAATTTTTGATTATCATCATCAACAACAGCAGCAACAACAACATGAACAACAGCAGCAACAACGTAATAGTGAAGAAGAAGAAGAAGAAGAAGAAGAAGAAGAAGAAGAAGAGGAAGAAGAAGAAGAAGAGAATTACGAAAATGGTGGTGGTAGCAATGATGGCGACGGCGACGGCGACGGCGGCGACATCGTAGTAGCAGGGAGAAGGAGAAGGAAGAAGAGGAGGAGGAGGAGCGGGAGGAGTTGTTATAGCAAAGAAGAAGAAGAAAAAGAAGAAGAACGAAGAACGAAGAAGAAGACGCAGTTTCTGAATTTTGGGAGAGTGAAGGGCGCGTGCAGTGTGTGAGAGTGGGAAAAAATTACTTGGTTGAACTTGATTGGGGTAAATGCTTGAATGTATAGCATTATTGTTCAATAAAATTAGACATACCAGTGAAATTTATATAAGTTTTTTTTTTTCAACGCACTTTCTATTTTCTTCTTTTCCTTTTTTTTTTCTTTTTTTCTTTACATGATGAATTTCTCTTCCTATTTCTCGTCACCATCATGGTCATCACCTCCTTCTCTTTCTCCCTCTCCTCTCCCTCTTTCCCCCCTTCTTCGTTTTCTTTATTTTTTATTCCTTCTCTTGTTTTTTTCGCTTCAATTTATGCAATTTATTTACTATATTTCACAACATTCTATTCATATTTTTCACTTATTATTTTGTAAATTAAAATTTTTTTTAGATTCGTTTCGAGTAGCTTAATTTTTGTATCTAGCTCGTTCAATTTTTTATGTATATAATTTTGTGCTACTGTAGCAAATCTGAATTGGATAGACTTTGATAAATAAAAAAATTTACAGATGTAGTCGTATTACCGTTTTTGTTAGATGGATAAAATTATAAAAAACTTGACACATAAAAAAAATAAATTAGGTTAAAATAATTTTGTTATCTTAAATTATAAATTCTTAATCTTATTTAAATCTTAAATTATAAATTTAAACTCTAAAATTAATTAATATCAACTATTTACAATGCAAATTGAGTTTTTATACTTTCTCTTTCTTTAGGAATTTAGTGTATAGGTTATGATTAGCCGTTGTAATTACACCATAATTTTTACCTAGGCTCAATCGACTGCATTGTAATCATTTAAAAGTTAGAGAAAATATAAATTATCTTCTAAATAAAAAAATATATATATATTGTAGTATTCATCAAACGTGGTAAAACTACAAGAATTAACTTCCTCTTATTTACATAAGAAAAAACCATAATTTTTACTAACAGGTAAGTAATATTCTTAGGTATCATGAAAAAAATTTTGATAAGAGAAAAAAATCTCAAAAATTTCGATACATTCAGTATAATAAACTTGAAAACTTAAAAATGTTTCTCCTATTTTTTTGAACCTTTACGAGTATTCTGATTTGTAAATATTCAGAATGTGGTAATAAATAATTATCTTTTATCAATATTACAGAAAAAAATAAAAGTAAATTCCAAATTAAAAAAATAAATAATATAAAATAAGAATATTCAATTTATTTGTTCTCAGCACACCAAACAAATTTTGTAATTAATTACAATAGTTGCTTTAAAGTAAGAAGAAGCAAAGCCTATGCATCTTTTTCTTTCTTTTCCTTCTCCTTGTTAACATAGGCACTCTCGTTTAACCTATTATTCTCTTCTTCCTGGAACTTCTTTTTCTCATCACTATTATTCAAAAGATGTTAACAATAAGCTAAACTTTATTATTTGTCCCTTTTCTTTTGATCTTCATCTTCATCATCATCTACAATAATAATAATAATCACTCCTTTTATTATTATTATTATTAAGAAATAATAAATCTTAGATCTACTTCTATCTCATCCTCTAAGAGGTGCATCAAAAACTAAACATTACAGAAGAAGCTAATTCAAGTATCATCAAATTATTAAAGAGGAGGAGGTAATAAGTGAGGAAGATAAGGTGGATCGAAGGCATGGGAAGAGGCCTCTTCCTTCTGATTCTGGATCAGAAGAGAAAAGAAGGGAACAAGAAGAAGAAGGTGGTGGTGATGGTTTCTTCAACATCTTTCCTCTTCAGCTACCTTCACAATCTGAAATCCAAAAGCAAGAACAAGCAGAACCTTCACCAAATCCCCAAATTGCTGCTTCTCAAGACCAAGGTAATAATCAAAATATAACACCTTCCTTTATATTATCGATTACACACTTATAATAATAATTATCTAAATTATTATTATTTCCACTCAGATCAATTTTTATTTTTCATAAAAAAATATAGTATATTTATTTATTTGTTTTATACGAGGAGATCCTCACTGAAGATCTGCTTATCTTTCTACTAATTGTTTCAAAGTAACTACTAATAACCTGCTGAGTGCAATTATTGTGACAATTCTCTGATGAGTCTGATCTCTTATCATTTTTTTTTTAATTTTAGTTTTTAATCTTTCTTATTGGTTATAAAAGAAAATAATAAAAATCAAAGGTTTTTGTTGTTGCGTATATGGAAATATTTGGTTTTAATGATGAGATGACATTTTGTTTATCCCATAGCTTCAACACTATCCATGTGTTTTTTTGTTTGTTTGTTTTCGATATATATAATCTCAGGCTTTTATTTATTTTGTGTCTATCTTATTACTACGCTGACGTTGATTGTTGAGACTACGAGACAACTAGTTTGGCATTTTATTTTCCAGTGCAGTGGTATTATTAGTAGTGCATGTCCCCATTCCGTTGTATATGTTATTATATTGCTCTTTAATTTTCTCTTCTCTTTTCTCACTTAGTTAGGCTACTTTGATTTCTATTCTCATATCTGTACCGCAATGACAGTATGACACATACGTATTAGTTCAATCTTATCATGAGTATATAAATTATAAATAGTTAAATAATATATATAATAACTGATTTTTTTTTCTCCTCATAATATTTTATACTAAGTATGTAATAATATAATAAGAAAAAACTCAAAGAAAAACAATTTTATTTATATTGACTAATAATTTTAGTTAATAAATATAAAAATTAATTTATATATATTATTGTACATATTTATAGACATCATTTAATAATATAAAAAAAAATATAAATATTAGTATAGAAAAATTGTTAATCTTATAGTAATATTTATATTTTTATATTAATATTTATATGTACAATATTTTTTTTTTCTTTTTTGAAGTATTAGCCATAAAGAATAAGAGAAAGGTGCTATTGACATGCAAATATTTTTATTTTTATCAACTAACTTTAATCGACTCTTTGTTTTGCGTCTCCTCCGGTCTTTTTTTTCTTCTAATTTTTGTTAAGTTGAACCTGACTAAGTTAAATTTAATTGACAAAATATTTATACTTATCATATAACACTTGTATTGATGGTATATATAATAAATAAATTGGCCTAACTGAGAAAATAAAATCTTGTGAATTATGATGTGATGCATGAATGTGAAGGGAACAACAATGTGAGAAAGCGACACTATAGAGGAGTTAGGCAGAGACCGTGGGGAAAATGGGCAGCCGAAATCCGAGACCCTAAAAAAGCCGCTAGAGTTTGGTTAGGCACCTTTGACACTGCTGAAGCCGCTGCTGCTGCTTACGATTCTGCTGCTTTAAAGTTCAAAGGTAACAAAGCCAAGCTCAATTTTCCCGAGCGAGTTTCCTCCGGATCTTCCTCATCATCACCACTACTGCCACCACCGCCACAGCCACCACCGGCTACTACTGCGGTGTATCGACCTTCTTCGGTACCTTATACTCCATTATCGGAGGACGGAGGAGGGTTTCCAAACCTAATGCAGTATGCGCAGTTGCTTTGGAGTAGGGATGATGATGATCTACAACGTGTAACTTCAGGGCTTTATAATAATAACA
Source organism: Stylosanthes scabra (assembly GCA_036250425.1). Lineage (NCBI taxonomy): Eukaryota > Viridiplantae > Streptophyta > Magnoliopsida > Fabales > Fabaceae > Stylosanthes > Stylosanthes scabra. Next base: position 445,568 of record JASCZI010000001.1, read on the forward strand.
ATTTTTCATCTTATGGCGGCTCTGATGTGATGATGAATAATTCTTCATCATCTTCATCAGGGTTGTTGTCTTCTTCTTCTTCAGATTCTGCGGTTGTGAGTGGTCAAGTCCATAGCATGATGGGTGCATCATCAGCTGCACCACCACCCAAGGGATATTATAATTATTATGATTATTCTTATTTTGATCATCAAGGGACTGGTTTTGATCGCAGGAATAATTGATGGTAACGAGTAATTTAGGATGATGATGTAGTCATCTATTATTTTTTTTTTTTTTTCTGTAAAGTAAGATTCGAATTCAAAATCTTTTATAATGAGAAGATGGTACCACATGAGTTACAGTTCACTTTCTTTATTCTTCGAAATACATCAATGCAATGAAATTATTATATTAAGCATGTTGCAAGGTAAAGTTCGTTTTTGTGAATTAGCTAGGTAGGTGTTGCAAGAGAGATTCTTGAATGCTCTTAGAGCAAGAAAATTGTTTTTGATTTTTGTTCTTAATTAAGTATTATTACTCAATAATATTTTTTAAGGAATAAATTCAGTTTATTCTTTCATTTCATGAGGTTATTAAATATGATTTTTACATTGCAACATATTTAATATATATATTGCTTGCATATATATTTCACTTTTATAAATGAAACTATTTCATCAATTTTCTTATAAATTTTATTATTTAAATATCTAATATTTTTATATCTAAAATTCTCTCTCGTCGCAAGAATTATTTTTTGAATTAAATATGTAAATGCGTATTTACGGTTATATTTTGAAGTCTATTTTTTTTTTTCACATAAAAGCTTCCATATTATATCATAAAATTATATATCTTTTAAAGATTTAGGGTAAACAATTTTGAGAAATGTTACACTTAAGTTTTTTTCTCAACTAAGACAATAAGATTTATGAGATTTATGTGTATGGATAAGTGAGTGTGTGTTTTACCTGTTTTAAATTAGGAGTTACACCAAAAAAAAAAAGCTTGTATGTGTAGCATTAGTCAATAATTTTATATCAATCTTAATTTTATTTTACTAAATAAATTGAGAAGACTCTCAATATATTTATGGTTTTACATACAAATTTATATGAGATATAAAACCATGAATGATATTATAAGAGTGAAAACATTTTAAAATCAAAATAATACTAAGAAAAGAGTAAAGCACATGTTGTTCTTTTTTGGAGCATTAACAAAATTCTTTAACCAGTATATAATTAGATTTCATAAAATATATAGAATTAAATGTCAACAATTCGAACGGAAATAGAAAATTGATTCATTAAATATTTAAATTCAACTTTTCTTTAGTTGTCTATTTTGATTGACATGATTTTATATATGGTTGAACGGAAATAGTTATTATAGTTATTCATATATTTTCTCTTATTAAAATTTTATTTTGAGGGTTTATGAAGATTCTTGATATTTGAAGTCATAATAATAACAATGGTGATTTTATATTTATTTTATTTTTAATTTTTTTCATGTAGTATATATATATATGAACAATGTTCTAAGAACTAAACTGCACTTTGGTTGGACTAGAATAGATTAACTAGAAACCAAAACTCTATGTGATTCTATTTTTACATACAAAACCTATTTGCAAAAATCAGTGAAAACCAATGAAGCTATTGGTAAATTGGCAAACCAGTTTAACCAATATGATTGTTCTATTGTATTTAATATTTTTAATGCTGGTTTGATCAGATTAACTAGAACCAATAATCCAGTAACAGGTTTGATTCTAAATAAAAATTAGTCCAAAGAATTGATCAAATTGGTGGTTAATAGATAATTCAATTAAATTGGTCAATATAGTTTTTAATTTAAAAAAAAAATTGAAATCTTTAAAATTTTATATTATTTTAAATAATTTTATTATATATTTAAGTAAATTAATACGAACTCAGTTAACCATTAAATTTTTGAACTGATTATTTCTATCTTCGATTTTCGCAACTTTGATATATATTAATTTCAAATCCATTAAATTAAACTATTCAAAACTATATATATAATTATATAATTTTCGCAGTCGAGGCCTGGTTGAATTGGCAAGGGGGTTTGCCTCAAAAGCAGCTGCATCCGGATTCGATAATGAATAAGAGTTAATCTCATCCTAACACTATCATATTTGCGGGCTGAGAAAAAAACAACAAATAAATAATAATTACAAACACAATTAAATTTTTTTAAAAAACATCACAATATGTTAAATATACAACTTAAAAATAACTCAAACAACATAATCAAATTACAAACAATATATTTCATAAAGTTATTTTATTTTATATTTATACATCTAAGCCATTAGAAGAAGTTTTATACATTTTCAATATATAAAAATTTCAATTAAAAATAATAACAGAATAGTTAAAGTCTTTTTATATAAATAAAATATCATATATTCTATTTTCAGCATTAATATTTTTTTTATAAAATTATATTAGATAAATAGGATTAAGTCTAAACAGAGGCAGAACCTCCTTATAGATAAGGGTGGAAGTGACCCCTAGCCCTCAAACTTTTTCTACATATTATACTTAATTTTTATTATTTTAGCCTCTTCCAAAATTGATTTTAGCCCTTTTATTGTAAAATAAATTTTAATCCCTCCCAAAATTTCATTCTAATTTCATCAATGACCCTAAATCCTAATCTTATTTTCCCCGCAAGCAAATTTGCTTCACTGTGCATACTTACTACCGTATAAAAACCAATCAAACAGATAAATAACAAGCTAATATTTGAAATTTTGTTTTTGAAGATTGTTGAAAGCTAAGTAATCAATTGATCACTAGGGTTATTGATTTTCTTCATTTATTTAATTTTTTTTCCTGGTCAAAGCTAAGTGGTGCGTGGCAATGCCTAATTCACGTCATTGTCAGAGAACTGATAATAAATAATTTCATGGAGTTCAATTGACAGATTAGGATGATATGTGATGTGGGGACGACAATGGATTCTCTTGAACACAATATTAAAACACACATGAAGGGAGTTCAGCCAAATAAGGTGCACGTGAATAATGAATAATCTCGAACCCATTAACACGCCTTCTTCGTCCCATTCATCTAATAATTGGACCTTTATTTCAATCACATCTAATAAATTTATATAAACTATTTGAATTTGGAATTAAAAGTTCGTCCATTTATTAGAATTTAGTCTATTTTAACAACTATAATAAAAAACATAATATTTAACTTAAAATCTTAAAAGTGGGAAGTTAATAATTTTTATTTTAAAAATTTTATATTTCTCTTGATAAATTTCTTGAAGCAAGGCATATGGAGGCGTGGGATATGAAGCGACACAAAAGTTCAAAAATGTAATAATTAAATCTTTGTAACAATAAGTTGATGGCTTAAAAATGAATGAAATTATGTGAATTGAATTTGATGATATGCTTTCGGCTGCACCACCATCATCCCTTACGTCAATCTTTGCGGCTATTATATTATCATTATTATTATTCTCTTTGTTCGTTCATGGATGAAGCATGGGAATCTTATTTTCAATTGTTATCTTTCCATGACTAGATCTAGGGCCACATCGCGACAAACAACTGAAAAGACCAAATAAAAGAATGAAGAAAAAAAAAAAGCTCTTTTCAACATTCACGATTGAGATGTGGTTGATGGGATTTAAAGGGAATCAGGGAGTTCGAAAATTAACGATCGCAAAAGAATAGGGGATAAATGTGGGATAACGTTTCCATGTCAAAAAAAGATGGAGGATAACGTTTAAATTGGTATACAAAAAATATAGCATTCAAATTCACCTTCGAAAATTTTATTAATTTCATAAGGATACAATTTTAAATTAAACAAATTTGTTACGTAATCCAAAATTATGTCAACAACAACCAACAGAAACAAAAGGGAGTCCAAAAAATAAAAAGCCCAACCCATCAACCAATTCACAAATTAATTTTTATCCAAACACACCCTCAAATACCCACTTATTATTTAGGTAAAATATCAGTTTTATCTTCACCAAATTATAACTCCTAAAACCTACCATCACCATCATCTCCAACATCACCACTCTATCATTTACCCTCGCCGTGCTCCTCCTCCTCAACCTCTCAATCATCCACCATCATCGCGTGTTATCACCGGTGTTCTTTACACGATGGTTGACGCCATTGCTAACGGCAACTCACTCTCTTCGTCGCCGATCACTCCCTTCATCAGAAATCACTTTTATCGTTACTAATTAGTTGCCTCAATCACTCTCATCCTCTCTCAAGCCATCACAAACAAGGATTTCAACCTATACCGTCATTCTTCCTTTAATTCTTTCACTCTCTCTTCCATTGCCTTTTAACCATCACAACCACAACCACCGAAAATCTCTTTTCAACGATTGCATTTTATTTTGGATGATCATATAATTCCTATTTAAAAGGTCACTTGTTTTATACTGAATGATCACTTGATTTATTTATTATATATTTAGCAAATGTAGTTGCTTTGACTTTGATTGAGCACATTCTACTGTGGTAAGATTTATTAGGTGATTAAAGATAATATTGAAATGTGACTGTATTAAGCTGGAACAAAAAGAAAAGGGTTATATGTCTTAACCTTTTCTGATAATATTATATTTTTTGTAAAATGTAGATGGATGATTGTATTTTGTAGATGAGGTGCAATGTAGATTTATTTACGCTTATCCTCTTTATCCAACACTTATTTGAGCGATGTGCTAGCTTTGGATGATCACAATATTATGTTCTAATGTTTGCTTCGTTAATTTTGAGTGTTCACTTTGTGTTATTAAGGATGTTCACTTTATTTATCGTGATGTTCACTTTGTGTTATTAAGCATGTCATTTTTAGTTGGAAGAAACGTAAAGTAATTAAGTCGTTTTCACTATTTTAACTCTATTGGTTATTATTGGTTACCAAACATATTGATTACTTAGACTTTGTCTAAATTAAATTGTTCCTTCTACCAAACTGATGATGATACGTCATTTTCAAATGTGACGTGTCACAAAATAATTGGATGACGTTCATTTATCAACCAATTATTTTGTAACACGATAAAGTATGGGTAATTTACAAAAAGCAACCAACCATCAGCGAAAAATATATGAGACTCAAAGATATAGAACATCTAATTTAAATTATTAACTAATATGAACTGAATTTTTATTACTTATTTATTATCATTGTTGTAACATGTTTTATTTAATCAGTAAAAAATCAATTTAATTAAAAATTATATTTTATAAAGACTAATTTGAATAACAAATTCTTTAAAAAATCAATTTAAGTAATATGATATTTTCCATGAATAGTTGATTAATATTGATTCAAATATAAGGAAAAAAAAAACGCTGTTCATTTATAAAACCTCTTACGTACAAAGTAACGGGAAATTATGTACATGAGTTGGACTTTATATTCTGACCCCCCAAAAATTAAGGTATTAGGTTTATATTTTTTTTAGTATATACATTTTATTTAATAATTATCAGGTAAGATTAATTAGTATTTTTTATTTAAATAAATAAAAATAATTTCATATTACAAAAATGTCCACGCTTAAAATTATTTTTCAAATACACCAATCACCTTTTCTATGTAGTGGAGACCGATATATATGCAACTCGAAATGATTCAAGTAAATTTTTTTTTAGAACGGTATCCTAGATCCGATAAATCCAAACTAATCATTTATGTTTTATCGAGTACATATCGTTCTCAAGGTTCGAATTCGAGACTAATCGGTTAATTAACTCAAGCCACTTACCACTTATGCTAGGGGATGTGGTTGGTTTAAGTAAAGTTATACCCTTTTCTTTTTTTTTTTTTGGTAAATAAGTTATACCCTTTTGGTTGTCTTTTTTTTTCTTTTTGGTTTTTTAAGGTATCCCCAACTCGACAGGTCGAAGACTAATTTTCCGCGGATCTGAGCTCCATTTAAGGATACCGGCATTTCATGTTATTAACAAGGTGGCCCAATATGTCTATTTCTCTTTTTTTTTTTTTTGAGTTTCTCTTCTTTTTAGTAGCCAAAGTTCTCAATAAGTTCATAAACAGGTCAATACTAGGGGCATAATTAAGGCTTTAAAAATGGGCTCGGGTGTAATGGAGTTAAGCCATCTACAATTTGTAAATGATGCTCTCCTATTTTTAACTTCTTTTATGTGCTTCTGGTGATAAACATTTTGAAGTCTGTAATTAAGAGTTTTGCATTGATCACTGTCCAAAAATAAAGAGTTTTGCATTGATAAAGTTAATGAGATGCTTGAAGGATGGAGGACTTGTTTTCAGTTTTAGCTTTTCAATCTCCTTCATTTTTTTTTTCTTTTTGTATGAAACAGTTTACCAATCTACTGTATGAGACGTATGAGTATCTTTTTGTTTTGGACTCTGGTCTTGGATTGGAAAGAGCCCAACCCAATAATCAATTGACCATATTATATGAGAATCTTTATAATGCCAAATATATCAAGTTGTAACGTGGGTCTATTTATAAAGAAATCTGTTTAACATTTATGGGCCTCATGACGAAAAACACATTTATGGGCTTTATTAAGATCTTTATGAGTTTTTGTTTGTATTTAGTAATTAGAGTTCGTTTTCTGTGTTTACCAAAAAAAACGTTCGTTTTTTGTTTTGTTATTCTCATCTTTTGTGAATGAAACCATTAAAGATAGAATATTATGACGCATTTGGAGGAGGGATAGAGAACATAAGAAAAGATTGAAAGAGATAAATTGGATTAAGTTTGTGTATTTTATTTAGTTTAACATGTACTAAAATATCAGGTAAAAAAAAAACCTGTACTAAAATATAGAAACTAAGAAATATAGATTGAATTAGACAAGTGAAAAAAGACAAATGTTAGTATTATAATTTTAAAAACTAAGTGATGGTATTTGAGAAGAAAAAAAATTACTAAAGTTTTATTCTTCGTCTCTGAATATTTTAGTCTCATGTATCTCTATTTTCTGGAGTTATAAAGATACTAAAATTTTGGAGACAGAAACTGAAATTTTAATTCTAATTTGGTCATCAAATATGATATTTGAATCATAATTTCTTAATCTCTGTTTAAGTCTCCTAAACAAACACTATCTTATTTCATGTAATGTAAGTCTGCATAAAATTTATTAGCATCCTTATGAAAATTTAAAGTTTTTGTTGGGTGTTTAATAGCATGTGTGTTATTTTGAGGAAAAATTTACAAAAGTACGCATGAATTTTTAGATGGAGGACAAAAGTATACGCTATTTATTTAACAACTCAAATATACACATGAATGATAACTTTCATTATACTTTGGAGGACAAAAATAAAAAGATACATATGTCTAATAAAAGGTATCATTCGTGTGTATATTTGACTCTTTAAATAAATAGTGTATACTTTTGTGATCTGTGTAAAAAATTATATGTACTTTTGTCCATTCTTCCATTATTTTGAATTTTTTGTATAACTTGTAGAGCAAACCAACAATAAAATATTAATTCAAAATAAATGAATCTGGTTATTGTGAAAATGTGATCATGGAGCTTCTAGAATCCGTCATCATGCATGAACAGAAGAAAAGAGATGTAGACAGAGAACAAAGAAGATAGAGAATTGGAGAATGAATGTTGTATTCATGCTTACATTAGAAATGATGAATCTATCTTCTAACTACAACTACTTATTGTTGTTTATATACTTACATGTAACTACCTTGCACTAGAAGAAAGAGAAATTTAAAACTACCTAACTAACTTCTAACAGACAAGGTTGTTAGGAGCGCGTGCAAAAACGCAAAAACGCATGCTCCTACGCCTTTGTTGCCAGCTGTCGTTCCCGTGCTTGCTTCGTGCTTGAAAATCTTCAAAGACGTTTGGAGCGACGTGTAGGAGCACATAAACAGTGAAAACGTCGCTCCCAGCATTTTTGCCGCAGCTACCATTTTGGCCCAACTTCTTGTTGGACTTTGGGCTTTGAGACCCGACCCAACTCATTAGCTCACTTATGACTTGCATCCACTTGCCTAATTTCATTTTTTAACCCTAGCAAGTAGAGCAGTAGTGCAGAGCACACAGCCGCGCAACGCATGAACGCAGCTGGTCGCCTCTCTTATTCAAGTTGGTCGCCTTATCCATGTGCTATTTGCGCCTCTCGCCTTTCACATGGAATGTAAATAAAACAAGGTGAGAACAGAGAACGCGAATAAGGCATTTGTGTCTTGTGTGAAGATAGATGGCATTAGTAGGAGATAGTTTTATTTAATCTTCACCTTTCCATACTGCATTTTTTTATTATGAGAATGAAGGTGGTGTTTTTCCACCATATGATTATGATGATGTTATTTTTTTAAATATGGCCATGGTGAATGCGTCAATGACGCATAGCTTTTTT
>JASCZI010000001.1:453973-488298 GCA_036250425.1 Stylosanthes scabra
AAAAAAAAAAATTGGTATGGCTCTTCACCACAATCTGTCAATGACGGATTAACAAAGTAAAAAAACGCAAACAATGCGTCTGTGACGCATTCTATGGAATTTTTTTTAAAAAAAAAAGTGACGAACAATGCGTGTGTGACGGATTGTATTAAACTGAAATAAAAAATATGAAAAAGGAAAGCTCTTTAATATCAGCCACTGGATTCAACGCGTCTCATGATCTGAGCCGTCAGATCCTTCATTTTTATTTTTATTTTTTTTAGGATAAATAGAATCCGTGGGTGACGGATTGTGCTTCCATATCAGCCGCACGATGCACTCAAAACTAATCTTGAGCATCCACCCAATCCGTCACTGACAGATTCGTCCCTTCCTCTGAGCCACACGATGCGCAACCATCTTGATCTTAGCCATCGGTTTTATAGATTCAATTTTTTTTTTTAAAAAAAAAGGGGAATGCGTCAATGGCGTATTGTGCAAAACATAATAAAACAAAAATACAATCCGTCTTCGACGAATTCTTCTAAACCTAATTACGGCGCCATATTCCGGCAAAACACATACTTTCTCCTATAATCTTGTATATCACACACTCCTAATCCATATTAAAAATAATTTTCGACCTTTCCATTCATTATTATTATTATTAGATTATTAGATATTAGTTTAACATTTACGTGTTTTGGGAAGATGAACTGGCTCCCACTTACTTGCTGTTATATGGTCAACCTGTTATATTAAGGAGTAAGAAAGAGTATTTGGATTTTATTCCGTTCTTCAGTTTTTCTTCTTATGTTAGAATAGACTATGATATATTGGAATAATTTTAAATGTAAAATAATTTAAATACTTTAAATTTCAGGTTATACTGTGCATTTTGAATTACCATTGTATTTTATAATTATGCTATTTATAATTATATTTTTTATTTATGTTAGTTACTTAGTTTATAAAATTGGTAATTATCTTTTTAATTTTGCATATTTGTCATTATATAATATAATAGCTATTTTTATTTTAACCTACGTTTTTACCATAAGTGCTGCAATATGATTTTTTTAAGCACTTACGTTTCGTGTTACGTTTCTACGTTTTTCATTCCTATTGATACATGTTCAGAGTGCATTTTCGTCATGTTAGAAATAAGGGGCAAAATGGAAATCTTGTCATGTTCAAGGATCAGGATACTAGAAGAATTACACCATGTGAATTTTGGACATCAAGAAGATCAATAGTTCGTCTTAAGAGAAAATGCATTTACTTGGGACGCAAGGAACATGGCTTCCATGAAGTTACTTGGAGTGCAAGTAATCATAAGAAGAGCGCTAAATTAATTGGATATAGTTCCGATTCTGAAATTACTTAAAGATGAAGTAACCAAGTGGAAAAAGCTTCTTTGTTGGAGTATTTGAAGTTTAAATTTGAATTTGTTTTTGTTTAGTAGTATATTAGGAAGTTTAAATTTAAATCATATATGATCTAATCTTATTCTATGATCAAATCTGATTTAAATTAATTATCTTATCTTAGGAGTTAAGTTTAAATTAGGATTAGTTTAAATTCAAATTAAGATCTTATCTTTAAGAGTCTATTTAAACACTTTTGTAAGTCATTTTTAAGGAAGTATTGGATGAATTTATTTTCTATTGCTCATGGAGCATGAGTTTCTGTGTGTATTCAAGTGAAGTGAGTGATTTGTTTTACTTGTTGCATCAAGAATTTGAAGGATCCAACCTAAAGTAATTCTTAGTGTTAGTTCTTTCAGTTTCATCCCTTTGATCTAGGTTGTCAAGGACAGGTACTTTGAAGGTCTAGTAGGCAAACCCTTCCGGTGACCTAGGTTGCTAAGAACATGTTTCTTAGAGGTCTAGTAGGAAAACTCCACTATCTCTTATCTATCTTACTATTTCCGCTGTGATGTGTCTTTTTTCCTTATCATCTATACCAGTCTTCCATGCCTGTGTAAAAACTCGTTCCTGATAACCTTGCTAACAAAATTAAGTCTTAACTATCATACTAACTAACTTGTCATAATTACCACTAATATCAACTAACGGCCTCCTTCAAGTTTGTGGTGTGAGCATCAAACATGCCAAGTTTGCTTTGTATCTTGGAGAAAGGAGCTAGTGATAAGCTCTTGGTGAGAATATTTGCAACTTGTTCAGCTGAAGAAACCGACAAGAGCTTCAAAGAACCATCATACACAGAATCTCTAATAGTATGACAATCTATCTCAATATGTTTCGTCCTCTAATGAAACACAGGATTTGAGGCAATGTGTATCGCCGGTTGGTTGTCACAGAATAACGTGATTGACTTGCTCAATGTCACTTGCAAATCCTTCAATATATAACTTAACCAACGACCTTCACAGGTTGCTAAAGCAAGGGCTTGATATTCCACTTCAGCCAAAGATCTAGCCACAATGTGTTTTTTCCTGCTTTTTTAGTGTTAGGACAAGTTCCCCAATCTGAATAGGAGTATCCAATTAAGGCAAGGTTCGAATTTGCTGAGAAGAGGATGGCTCTTGCTAGTGCTTGCTTTATATACCTTAGAATGTGGAGTGGAGTCCTACCAAAAAGTGAATATTTGTGGCACAATTTAAGTATTGGCTCAATTTGTTGACTGCGAAGCTAATGTCGGGATGAGTATTGGTCAAATATAACAGCCTCCCTATAAGCCTGTGATAGGGAGTGAGATCAGTGAGAAGGGTGCCTGAGAATTTAGAAAGGTAAGTGGTGTAGTTCGTAGGTGTAGAAGCAAGCTTAGCATTTAGAAGACCAAACTCATGTAGCAAATCTGTAGCATATTTCCTTTGGTACAAAAGGATACCATCCTTGCTGCAAGCAATCTCAAAACCAAGAAAGAACTTGAGAGGACCAATATCCTTAATCTTGAACTTTGAATCAAGAAATGCCTTAACTCAGGTAATTTCCCCCATATCATTTCCAGCAAGCACCAAGTCATCAACGTAGACTAAGATGGCATTGAAGGCAGCTATCTTGCCTTTAGTGAATAAATAATGATCAGCCTTGGACTAAACATATCCTGAAGCCTTAAGCACCGCATCAAACAAAATTTATGGTTTCGTTAACGGCTTGCCTGTTTAAGGTCATATAGAGAACGTTCTAACTTGTAGACAGTATTAGGAGGAGAAGAGAGGCCCGGAGGGAGTTTTATTTAAACTATTTCAGAAAGATCACCATGCAAGAATGTAGTATAGACATCTAATTGGTGAAGAAACCATTCCTTTTGAGCTGCAAGTGCAAGTAGACATCTTGACCACTGGACTAAAGGTGTCAAAGTAATCAAATTCGGGAGTTTGAGTGTACCCTTTAGCCACCAATCAAGCCTTATGTCATTCAATGGTGTTATCTGCCTTAAGTTTTGTTTTAAAAACTCATTTGCAGCCCACAGTCTTTTTCCCTTTTGGAAGAGTAATAATCACCCAAGTAGTATTGGATTCGAGGGCTAAAAGTTCCTCATTGATTGTTTGCTTTCAGCAACCATGTTGAATTGCTTGCTCATAGCTTGTAAGTCCACCGTTGGCATCAATAGCCAAGGACAGGGCTTTGTGTGATGGTGACAATTTGTCACATGAGACAAAATTTGAAATTGGATACCTAAGAGAGGATGATGAACTACTGATTTTATTATGAGAAGTTTATGTAAAACTCATGCAATGATAGTCTGCTAAATGAGATGGTGGTTTTCTATCCCTACTAGAACGCCTAGGAGCACCTAAAGTAAGGGAAACATGTGATGCAGATTGTCTTACGTCAGGAGATGCATTTAGCAATGTGCAGAGTTTGTGTTTAAATGATGATGCATGACTCTTGATAGATGTAGAGATAAGTTAGATGAATGTTCATGTGGTGATATAGGTAGTGAAGGTGATAGACTAGGAATGTTATTGTCAAGAAATTCTTGTTAGAAAGATGAGTTGAAAAAGAAGAATCTGAATAGGGTAGCAAAACCAATTTTGCAGAACCATGTTTAGCATTTATGTCTCAAGTATGTAAAAAAGGAAAAATATGTTCATAAAGATAACATCCCTTGACAAAAAAATTTGTGATGTTTGAAAATCAAGTAAGAGGAATCCTTTTGTGTTCATTTTGAAACATAAGAAGATGAATTTTTTTACTCTCGATTGTAATTTTGTTCAGTGGTTAACAAGTGTAAATGGAAAGGCTAAGCAACCAAATGTTTGAAATCAAGAAATGTCTGCTAATCTGTCATAAAGAAAATGGAAATGATTTTTATTATTTAGCACATTAATGGGTACTTTATTCAAGACATGAATTGCATGGGCTATATAGCATAAGTCCAATAATGTTTTGGTAAGTTACTTTGGAAAATCAAAGCTCTAACCATATTCAACATGTATTTATGTTTTCGTTCCACAATACTTTTCTTTTGTATTGTTTTCACACAGCTGGTTTGATGAATGATACCCTTAGAGTCAAAGAAAGAATTGTGGAAAAACTAATTTCCATTATCAGTTCTAATAATTTTATTCTTTTCCTAAACTGAGTTTCAATAAATTTGCAAACTTTGGAACTAAAGATGCAATATCTGACTTGTTCTTCATGAAGTAAGCCCAAACAAATCTACTTTTGTCATCCACAATTGACAGAAAATACCTATGACTTTCCATAGATGAAATTGTCAAGGGTTCCCAAATTTCCATATGAACTATATCAAAGCTATCTTGTGAAACTGAATTACTTCTAGGGAATAAAAGCATTTTCTATTTTGCTAAATGATATGGTTCACATGGAGCAACTGCTTTATGTGTATGTGAGGTATATAAAGCGTTGGAGTTTTCAAAACATATAACCCTGCAGTCACCCAAGCACTGCCAATTATCCTTAAGCTCATTTGATCTTGAATCTTACATTTTATATCATCAAACAAAAAAACGACATGGGACTGAATGTGTGGCTTTTAAAACTGATATGAGATTGAAGTTAAAACTTGGTACATATAGAACATTTGTTAAGAAAAACTTTTTTGAAAAACTGATTGTACCACAGATGGTAGTAACAATTCGTGATCCATCTGAAAATTGAAGTGTGATTGGATTGACTATTCTAAAATTTTTGAAAGAATTTTAATGAACAAACTACATGTGCAGTAGCACCAGAGTCTACAATCCAATCACTAGTCTTCAATTGAAGCTTTTGATGCGTATGCATCTTTAATGATTATAGACACTATTTTCTTGTGTTTTAAGTAAAAATTTAGCCCAATTACTCAACTAAACTCATATAAATCTTAAATTATTCAAAGCTTTGAGTATTTGGTTGATTGTTTGTAGAAATTGAAAGAAAACATAAGAAGAAAAGGAGGAAGCTTGAAGATGAAGAAACTAACACATTGGATCATAAACCACCAAGCCTAAGGGTTATAAAATCACCATAGAGTGCCAAAGAACCACGCCTAGGCGTGGAAAAACTCAAGGAAAGCCACAACTAGGCGTGGTACATTTTTGAGTGTGTTGTCAACTTGACCTATTTGCACTAAAGTGGGGATAACTCAAGCAACAGAGCTCCAAACAACTCCATTCCAGTCTCGTTTGAAAGCTAACATCTAGGACTTCAATTTAATATATAATAGTCTATAGTGGACAATAGGTTTGAATCCCGAAAACATCCTGGAAAAGTGACGCTGAAAAACTGCGCGGGTGCACCAGGCCCAAACGTGGTCTAGGCGTGACAACAGCCCCAAAAATGCTCAATTTCATGTCTAGACGTGACCTAAACGTGAGTTATGTATGGGTTGAGCTTGGTGTTGTTTTTCTTGGCCAATTTCATAGTTTTGAAGCCTCAAACTCATGGGTAATCATCAAAGCTCAAATATGCAAGTTTGTGAGCTAACAAAGAAGAGATTTGATAATAATAATAATAAATAAATAAAAAAAAACAAGTGACATGGAGCAAGTATCATCCAAGCATGACAAGCTCACCCTGGAGCATGGGTGGTCCAGACGTTGCTCAAACGTGATGCACCCTAAGTCATGGCATACAAGAGAAGTTTACCATGGAGCCAAGAACACCACGTTTGGACCACGCCCAAACGTGGTGCATATCAAGCCAAGCATCACCAAGTCACACCAAGCCCCACGTTTAGACGTGGGCTACATGTGACACAAACATAACTCTCCCAAGGCTAGAAACACCAAGTCACGTCTAGACGTGATCAAGTCCTCAGGTCACAAGCCCATGTTTCTCAAATCTGATCAAGTCCGAAGCCCAAGCCTGCAGAGTTATGTATTTACTATTAGTAAATGTAATTCATTAGGATTTAATTTGTAATTTGATTTGCATTTGAATTTGATTAGAAATGGGTTTTAGTAACTAATATAAATAGAGACATAACCATTAGGGTTAGAGAATCTTAGTCAGTTTTTGATTTACGACACATTACAGATACTTGTTTTGTTGCTCTGCACTATGAGTAACTAAACCTTTGAAGTTGAGGGTGAGGAGCTCTGTTCATCGCAACACAGATTCTTAATTCAAGTTTTCTTTCCTTCAATTGCAAATTTTGATTTCAATTCAAAAAGTAATTCTCGTTCTTCATTATCAAGGGGTTAATTCACTGAGAGGTAATTAGCTATGTCTTGTTTGATCTCTGTATTTGAGAAATTTTTAGATCAAACATGTCTGAGAATTGTCCTTAATGATTGCTCACTAAACTAGAGATAGGAATTTGAGTGATTGTGTAATTGGTCTACGACAATTCAATTGGATTAGAGTTAGGTTGAATAAGTGACATAAAACTCAATCTAAAATCACTTTTGAATTTTACAGTAATTGAATCAGAATTATTCTTCATCCTCTGTTTTTGATTAATTGATTAAGAGATTAATAATTAATTCAATTAGAGAAAACTAAATCCCTAACAAATTAGGGTTTAGTTAATTAGGATTCATTGTGAATTGATAATTGCTTGCATTGGAAGAAAGTGAATAACTGAATTAGGGATTTGTTGGGTGTGCATCTCTGAATCCTTGACATTTTTTATTATTATTGTTTTCTCATCAATATTTTGATTGCTTGATTCTCAAGTTTGCTAATTCACTGCATGTTATACGTGACTTGTGTTTACTGATGTGCTTTGGTTTAAATTTTGTTTCACCACAACTCTTATTTATTGATTTAGTCTAATTAAAAAACAAATTAATCATTATTGCTTAGTCTGTTAATTCTCGTGGAAACGACACCCACTCATCGTGGTATTACTTGAAATCCGGTGCACTTGCCGGTGTAGCTTCGAAACTCCGCAAGGATTTCAGACGTCGGCTTTGACATGGAAAATATATGGTATATACATGGTGAAGGAGCTTACACTTCATTTGCCAGTCCTAAGCTTTGAGCATTGTTTACAACATAATTCTGTTGCAGGTCAAACAAAGCTTGTTTTTATTCTATGGAAAACAGATAATCAAAAGTATCACTCCTCTCCAATTGGGAGTTACTAATATTTATCAATTCTACATCAGCACTAAAGTTGTAGATAGCCTTCACATCATTGTTTCTTTTATAATATGGAGGGAATACATGCTTGTGATAGCATGTGTCAACTAAGTGACATGTTCTTCCACAATGTAAACATTTTATAAGTTATAGCCTACCACTGTTGCCCCCTCTTCCTTGAGTTCTTCTATCTTTTGCTCTTCCCCGATTATCACTAAAGCTGGTAACAGAAGCGAGTTGGTAATATTGTGTAGCATTCAGCAATAGAGAATATACTGCATTAGCATCAGGTAAAGGTTTGATTAACATGATTTGGGATCTAACAGTAGCATAGTCATCATTCAAGCCTCTTAACAGCCTAACAACAAGAGATTGTTCTCGATATCGTTTGAATGTAATTGCAATACATGAACATGTGCCAACACAATCACATGTTGGAATTAGTTGAAATTATCCAATTCTCCCCATAGACCTTTGAGCTTAGTGAAATAAGTTGTCACTATCGAATCAGCTTGTTTTGTGCTAAAGGCTTCCTCCTCCAATTCAGCAATCTCAAATAAGTCATCATGGTAGAATCTATGCTTCAGATCCTCCCATAGGTCATAAGCCACATAACATCATACCACAGTATGGAGAATTTCACTACTAATTGATGCATGTAACCAAGTCAACACTATGTTATTGTATATTTTCCAAGCATAAAAAATGTTGTCTAATCTGTCAGGCTTCAGAAGAGAACCGTTTATGAACTACAGCTTGTTCTTAAACCTAAGTGAAATCTTCATTGATCTTGACCAAGAGTGATAGTTCAAAGTGGTGAGAGGATTTGTAGTAAGAGAATTATCTGGATTATCTCTAGGATGTAGGTAGTGTGGGCTCGAGGGATCCTAAAGAAGAGTTTTGCTAGATCTATTTGTGTGATTCACTTGATTCTCCACTGAGGCAAGTTGATTCATCAATCTAGCCAAATTCTATAGATCTGTCATAAAAAAAACCTGAAGTATCTTTCGAAGGTGAACTTTGATCGAGATCATCCATTGCTTGTACTTGAATTTATCTTAACTGAATAGAAAAATGCATGATTCAGGACCTTTCACAATTTTTCCCGTGAGTGGAGCCTTCATTTTTCTATCGTTGAAACAAGAATTGGATAGAGAATGAAGCAACTCTCATCAACTCTATTGTGCGAGTTCAATTGTGAAGAAGAAAATAGGTAAGAAGAAGAAGATCAAAGAAGAATTGTAAGACGAGAGAAAGATTATGAAGAACAGAATGAGAAAGCTCAATGGCTTCGGTTCTGATTCATCACTTCGAGCAATTCTGCAATGTAGCGAATGCAGACAGCTCCTCCACGCTCATTGCACCATGTGAAAACGTGATCATGGAGCTTCTAGAATCTGTCATTATGCATGCACAGAAGAAAAGAGATGTAGAGAGAGAACAAAGAATATAGATAATTGGAGAATGAACGTTGTATTCATGCTCAAATTAGAAATGATGAATCTATCTTCTAACTACAACTACTTGTTGTTTATATATTTTACATGTAACTACCTTGCACTAGAAGAAAGATAATTTGAAAACTACCTAACTAACTTCTAACAAAATTAACTCTTAGGTATTAGGGGTGTTCACGGGTCGGGTTAGTTCGGGTTTAGGGGTAATTGAGAATCGAACCAATTAAATTGTAATTGGTTCGGTTTTGCCAATTTTTTTGCATGGACCCGAACCAAACCAAACCGATTAAACACGAGCTGGTTTCGTTCGGATAGACGGGTACCCAATGAGTTGGCAATTTAGAAAAAAAATATAGAATTTAGATAAGAACTCTAATTTATTTATAACGTCATACTTTGTTCACTTGATAAGTTAGTAAAATTAGAGCACAAAAGAATATATAAATTACATTTCAACAAACACAAAAAAAAACTAGTACCAACACATGATAGATAAGCGTTTGAAAGAATAAGCGTTTGAAAAGAATAAGCGTTTGAAACATACATCAGTACCAGGACTGCATTACATTGCAACAAACACCAAAAAAACTAGTAACAACACATGACAGATATAGAAATTAGGGTTTATATCTGAATTTGGGGGAAAGTGCAATACATTGCAGCGACCGTCGACGACGCTGCAGGATGTGGGCGCCGGCGATGTCTAGGGCTCTCGGCGGTGTGACTTGTGGAGTTTTCTGAAGGTGCTGAGGTGGTGTTCCGACGAAGTCGGGCGACGACTTGGGGCTGTGGTGGTTGCTCGACGTACTGGTGGAGACAAGGGCGATGGTGGTGGCGTGACGACGGTGCTTAGTGGAAGGCGACGACTATGGGTGGTGGCTCGGACTGGACGACGTCACGGCGGTAGGGATGGACGGCGTCACGGTGGAGTAGTGGTGGCTTTCATTTTTGTGTGTGTGGGGTGTGGGTGGCTGCTGTAGTGTTGTGCTAGGTTTACTGTTTAGAGTAAAAGAGAGAGTGCGGCTAGGGTTGTGTTTGTGCTGTGTCTCTTAGTTATAGGTTTATATACTTAGGTTTTTTTTAAAAAAAAAAATTATGAGTAATTGGGTATTCGGGTTGGTTCGGGTTCCGCACCCTAAAAACCAATACCTGGACCAAATATAGGTCGGGTGTGGTCGGGTTGGACCCGATTATACCCGATTACTCGTCGGGTAATGAACCAAAGTAATCGGATCGGATCCGATCGGGTAATTGGGTACCCGTGAACACCCCTATTAGCTATTATACTAACTGACTTATCATAATTACCATAACTAACTTAATAGCAAAGCTAACTACAACTAGCAACTACTAATATCAACTAACAATTATGTTCACTGTATATAACAAAAGGCCAATACTCGCATTACGCTACATGCTTTACTCAATAAATAGACTTATTTCTATGCATGTTAGATATTGAGTTCTAAGAGCATTTAATGGAATACTTTTTTAGTATCAATTTTTTTAAAAACATAAATGAATTAATCTGATATTTTGTTATGTATTGAAAGAAAGAGATAAAATGATACTGATATAATTAAGTTGATATTGTATTACTTTGAAAGAGTGCCAATTAAAATATGATATTTTGACAATGCATTAAATGCAAATTGTTTGAAATAATTAAAAATAAAATAAAATGTAAATTAGATTGAGACTATGTATTGGAGCTACTAATCTAAAATATAGTATCAGATCACATATATTTCCACAAATGCTGATGTAGAATTCTGTGGAACCCAAATTGATATTAAACTAAGGCTTTGTCTATGCTAGACTTGGTCCATAATAGACCCATTGATATTCCTTTTGCATGGCTGTGATTGGTGCATTAAGATGAGAAATGATTCCCCATTCTTGCCCAACAACTTTCATGAATTTGCAGACCGGTAGTTATAATTAAAGCCTCAAAAGACCGGTTTAATTGCAATGATTAATGACTTCACCGGCATAATTAATGAGTTCATCAGTTTTTTACCATTTTTTTCTTTTCTACCTATTACAACATGCAAAAATAAAGAACATTTTATTTTTGTAATGCATGCTGTGAAAATACTTTTAAATGCATAAAATTATAAATTTGTATAATTTGATTTATTTCAGTAACCAATAAATTTTTTATTTAAATTAAAAAAATCCAATTAATAACAATAAGAATTTTATCACTTAATGTAATTATTACTTAAAATGCATTAGCGGGTAATATGATTTTACTAAAAATAGATTTTAATTTGAAGTTGTTTTCTTTATCAATTTGTATTATTTAAGTGACTTATTTTTTAAACCAATAAATTACATTTTATTTTGGGTATCTCAATAAAATATATAGGTGTTAAAAATATTTAATAAATATTGAGGTTCCAAATAAAAAATAATAGTATTTTGATATTTTCTTGTAATGTGTAAGCACTTTAATACTAAACTCCTCTCTGTTTTATTTTTTATGGAAAAACCCTAAACCTAAGTTAGGATATGAAAGAGTATCGTAGTTATGAAAATTATCCTTAGTTAACATGTTTATTGAATTTGTTAGAACAAATTTGTAATTAAAATGTGCTACAAAATATTTTTTTTTCATGATGAAATCAATTTTAAGTGTTCTGAAAAGGAGATCTTTCGTATGCTAAGGAGATGATAATGAAATTAAATTGAACAACTAAAAATTTAACAGGAAAAATACAACATTTACCATGCATGACAAGCAGCAAAGATTTAGTATATGCATATTTTTTTAATCTAATAACCACCACCAACATGATAATCTGGAAAAAAAAATGTGAGTCATATATTTACAAAAGTTTAAACGATAAGCATAACTGCATGATATATATTGTTCACAAAAAAGGTAATCATAGTTGTTAAAATGATAAATGGTCAACATAAAAAAACATCGATACTCACCTCCCTTAATTTATTGTAATTTAATTCTTTCTTTCTTTGTTTTTTTCTTAATCAATATTGTTGTCACTCATTTTTTTTCTTCTTTACTTTATTATTCATTCGTTACTAAGAAATTTTTGTGACCCTGATAAAAGATTTTTTTTAATTCTATGTTCTTATCATTTATTCTTTTTTTCTTTACTTTATTATTCATTTATTAGTAAGAGATTCTTTGTCACCATAATAAAGAGATTTGAAACTTGGTATTTATTTAATTGGACTACTCGAAAATAATAATATATTTTAGTAAAAGAATAAAGATATAAAATTTTATGCTATAGCATAAAAATTTTACATATCTATATAGTATATAACCATGTAATCAAATTTTATTATGTCATAAAAGTTTTTGTTATATACTTTAAAATAACTTTTTACATAATAATATATCATATTCCAATAAAAAAAATTGCTATGCCACTCTTTAATTTTTTTTTAGGTGTCTTAGGTGAGGCTCAAACTCGAGACCTCTTACAATGGGAGAGGAGGGAATGCCATATGAGCTACTACTCATCAACGCCACTCTTTAATTTTGTTGTAACATGAACAATTTTATGTAATTTTTTAAAGAAAAAAAATGAGCCCCTCGAAATAAACCTTCAAGCTCCGCCACTTATGTTGAACGACGTAGAATATTCTCAAATAAGTGGTTTAGAGTAGTTGTGATTTCATAATAAATAATAAAAATAAAATATATAAAAAATTACAACCACTCTGTTAAGAATAATCAATTTGGTCCAGCATGAACATAGTACATTGTAGATTTACGCTTCAAGGCTTTGTCTAAGATACCGAGTAAATGTTAGGGAGATACTAGGGAACTGATTATTCTTTATTTGTTTGATCGGTAGCACTTTTCGTATATTCCCCCTAATTTCAAATAGTTCTATAGTAGATTTTTGAAAAATATAGAAAAAAATATGAAATGTGAATATTTTACATTCTTAAGTATGATGGGAATAACGAAGATTAAGTAAGGTGGAATGGGAAATTTTTTATTTTTTAATAATAGTTACTGTTATGGAGAAAGATAAAAAATATTTTTGAAGATTTATGAAGGTAAAATCCATAAAAAAAAGTACATGTGAATAGTGTTGATGTTAGTAATTAATATTGAGTAGTTACGTCAATCTATTAAAATTTTATCAAAGTCTTGGGAAAATAACTCCCCTATTTTGTTTTTAGTGGCTTTTTTTTTTCAAGATGCACTTTAGTTAACATGTGAAATCTGAGCAAAGTTACTTTGAAATAAGTGTCATTGTTGCATGTGAACGCTCAAAAGGAGTCTTTATTGTTTTGGTCCAAGTTAGGTGATTTATAGTGGTTAGGAGTTATGATATAGTATAGTGTTCACATGTTTCGTTCTATGTTTATGGAACATTTTATTCCATTAATTATAATGGTGTAGATTTAATATAAAAAATTTAAACGGTGTCAATGAATGGTATGAACATTACAATAAACATTAGTGAAGTGAGACTAGGTTAGGGTGGCATCGGTATTATCTTTCCGCATTTTAAGAAAATGATAGTTTCATATTTGCCCAAACCTCACGTGATGTGGCTTGGTGTGAGTGGTAGTCACTGGATCCAGCTTTGTTGGTGCCATTATCCAACAATATTATTAAAAACATTATTTCATTAATTTGATAAATATATAAAAAAAATCCCATTAAGATAGAACAAATACATAAGTTAGTTCAAAGCATAATATTTTTTTGTAATTTTTACTCTTAAGAAGATTCTAACACCACGTCAATTTTTTTGAATTTTAAAATGTATAAGAAAATAGGTCGAAATTATATGTAAATAAAAAGAGAGCTTATCATTTACAAATGTAAATAATACATATGTGAATTTTATTAAAAACATGTGAAGGTTCATATATGTATTTTAGTTTAATTTTTGTAAGATGTAAGAGATAAAACATATATTATAAGCATATCAATTACACATATTTTTTCATATTTGTATTATTAAAAATATTATTTGCATACCAAAATCAATTATTAAAATCAATTACCATATATTTATATATAAATATGTGTATAGTTTAAGACATTTTTATTATGTATTTTATATCTTAATATTATTATATGACTGATTTTTTGTGTACATATAGCATAATTCTTTGATTATAATTATAAATTTCTAATCACTTATTGATAGAAAATTCTAACCCATAAATTTAATTATCTTTTTAATATTTAAAGAATGTAAACAATTTAAATATAAATATTATTTTTTAAAACATTAAAACTGAAAAAAAAATTAATTTTTTTTACTTAAAAGTTAGGATGGTAATTAAATTTATAAGTTAAAAACTCTAAATTATATATAAATAAAAGTAAGGGATGAGAGTTTAAAAAAATAATAATAAAGGCTGAACCCAACTAGTGGAATGTAAATTTCTTCATATTCCTTTAGCAAGCAATTCAGTATCATTCTCCATGTCTCTAAATTGATCTATTAAGTCACTTTACTTCACAATCAGGGATAATTTTGTATTTTTAGTTTTCATTACATGACAAATTTGCTACAGGTAACATTTTCATGTCATACATATGATGTTTCGTTTTTATAAATGGAATATGAGATAATTTTCCTATAGTATATATTATTGGGTGAGTGTTGAAGTCTAGGGCCTGTAGTTATTGAGCTCCACTCATATTACAATTTCTACAAAATGCATATTCAAAATATTCATGGCCATAACGTAATCTTAATATTATTATACATTTCACAAAGCAATGGAAGATGGTGTCACCACATACTATGCTGTGAATGTGGGAAAGGTTCCAGGTATATACACATAACTGAAAAGAAATTTAGTTATTAAGGAAAACTAAGATCTGTGTTTAAAAACAAAAGATGTAACCAAAGGAGAACTCATCCCTCTTAAATTTGTTTCTTAATTTTTTCTTTCTTTCATAAAAAAAATTCTATGCGGCATATAGATTAAGAGGCTCAAAGGAGATCATACCGTTACATAGGGGATTTCTAAATATATTCTTATTTCATATTTGATAAATGATATGCCCTTTGATTTATTTTTATTCTCATATTTTTCATGCTATTAAATATCAATATTTTTAAGTACTGAGGGTAAGATCATTTGGTAAGGGAAGATAACCCCCAAAGACAAAATAATCGAGATAATCATTTGGTAAGAGAAGGTAATCAACAAAATTTTAGAATAAGAACTTTCGATAAAGGAGTGGACTTCTATCCGGGATAAGAATCTTCAATAAGGGAATGAAACTCCCATGTGGTTTGAGCTCAATACGACCCAAGAATGTTAAAAAAAATATATATTTATATGTTATCTCACAATTTCTTATGGCATATTATATGATTATGTTTTTTGTTTATTTATTATTTATTTTAAAATTATGAATAATATGACATATGTTTATCTTAATTTTTAAAATCCTAAAATAGGATGGAGATAGTATAGATGTTTTTAACTTGCCTACTAAGAATTTTATTCTCATCTTATTTTCTATATTATCTCTATTAAGTTATGACGAGTTAGCTAGGTGAATATGCAAATGAGTATTAAGTAAAACCTTAGAAGGCATGAGGGAGTGAGACAATGATGGAAATAACTTCAACCTTTTAAGAAAATATTTTATTCTTTTTAGTTATTTTCTTAGGATATCATTTTTAAATAGATGGAAAAAATATATTTTGATTTCTAGTTAGGGTGTTATAACTCTCATCCAGATAAATCTCTAATTTTAATTTTTTTTTTATGAATGGCTTCTTTTTCGAGAGTTATATTCAACATTTTATTAATTCCACTAATTTCATAACCAACCACATTAGAAGAAGAAGCAACTACACAATAAGTGTTAATTCCATCACTTATTAATTTCTCGCCATGACATTTTTCAGCATATCGATCATATATTTGTTGCAATGTATTCTTCACTTTATCAATATCTTCAGTAGCCACATGCTCTGCCTTGTAAATTAAAGGAGAACAAAATTTAATAACATGTAATATGCACCTAGGATCCAAAAAACAAGCTATAGACATTATCATATTGTATTTCTCCAATATTTGTCAAATTTTTCTTTCATTGAGGTTGTCATTTCTCTTATGAAGGAATCTTTATATTCAATAACATCGTTAATTGTTTGTTTTACGGAGCTTTCTATGGTGGTGAAAGCATAAATTGGACCACCAAGGACCCGGCTGCAAAAGAAATTAATGCAAGATCAGGGATTGGTTCACAATATTTTCTTTGTGAGTAGACATTGAATTTATGAAATTTGGAGGGCGGGTTTGCAAAAGAGATGCTATTAATAGCCGACAAGGAGCATCAACTCTTCCAAGTTCCCAAGTAGCCTCGTGGCAATTCATTATTAATGGTGGATAAATAATGGCCAGTTTCCAACAACCAGAAATAAATACCAACCTGCAATAATTAGTTTTCTCAATAATTATTTAGTGAAATAAGTTTTTTTTTTAACAAATTAGTAGAATAAATATTTACACTTCCTTTCGAATATATATATTAAATTAAAAAAAAATAATGTTCAAGTCATTCATACTTTAATGGTAGAAATTAGGATAATAAAATTTTAATTATTATTTTAAATAACGAAATTTAGTTATGTAATTATCATAACTTTTACTGTGATGATGAAAAAAATTTAAAATAATACCCGGAACTTAATATAAGTTTATAATTATTATAACTCCTACTCTTTAAATTAAAAAAGATAAAAGATGGAAAATTAGTTTAAGAAAATGTCTTTTCCAATTACTTTATTATCCATATGTTTAATAAAATTTAATAGTTATTTTACTCATTTTTAACTAATAGAGATCTTTATTTCAAATGTAAGCACCACCAAGAAATATCATTGTAATTCAATAGTAATTAAACATACTTCATAAAAATAATATTGCTTTACTATTTTTCCTAATTAAAGGTGTGTATACGTATCAATTCTGTCTATTTAGCTCAACTCGCGACGGGCTAAATATTAACAAACCTAGTCAGACTAGCCGCAATAATATATATGGATTGTGTTAAGAGAGATTAATAACTGTCCTACATTGGTTTATGATTTTATAACTTCGACCGAATCCTGTATTTATTATTTTAAATTACATTGATATTAATAAATTTTCTTTATATGGGCAGTTGCTAAAAAAGGAGTAAATATTCAAATATAATCCAAATTATAATTTTTATTTTAACATAGAAAAGTATTAGCAAATTTTAGTATGTATAAATATATTTTTTTAATATTATACGCACTTAAAGCAGGTTAATGAATTGGCTCGCTAAATATGGATTCATCCAATTTTGCCTACGAGTTAAGTTATATAGATAAAAAAACTTGTTAAAATTGTGAATAAAAAGTTGCGAATGTAAATGGTGCGAATTACAAATTAAACGAGTTATCCTGTAAATTTGACTATTATATCTGTCTCTACTACTAATTGCCACTATATTTCTAGAACTAATTACCCAATTTCCACATTTTTAAAAATACATTACTGTTCCGAGGTGAATACAGAACCAGATGAGCCCAGTCCGCTCCAAGCTTGGGCTGCCACAACAAGTCCAGTTGGTGAATCTCCAATGAAACAGGCGGGGGGAGAACCTGCAAAACACTCCGACGGTCAAGTCAGACAGAGTTTTAAGCATAGTTCAAGTAGATTATAGTAGAGTGTTCAGTGATCTCAAACCTCTGTGAATAGGGGGTATTTATAGGCACAAGTATACCTGTAGTGGTGAAGGTGGGGAGTACGCAGCCTAAGGTTTCGGAGTTGTGCATGGGAGGACGTCTCTATTCTGTTGCAGAGGAGAGATCGTGCCTCCTCTTATCCTTGCCGCGCATGCTAGATCGGGTCGTGACTCATGGGCCGGATCGGGTCATGCTTCTCTTCTGGCAGACGAATCTGGACGCCTCTTGGGCCTGTTGAGGGGATCGGTCCAATGCCGTTGGCTGTCCGCATATGCCTGCCCATGTTACGAGTCGGAATTGCCCGACTTATATACACAAGTCGGATGTTTTGACGACTTGTGTGGAGAACATGGGTCTGACCCATGTTCTCGCATCCATTGGAGTGTTGGACCCTCCATTATTGGGCCGAACGTGGATCCCTCCTTTGGGCTTAGTAAACGGGTATGAACAATTACTTAATTGCACTCTTCTAATATGGCAACCTAATTATATAATTAGGTATAGATAATATCATAATACTGAAATTATTAAAATAATATACACACAAATAATTAAGTATTTTTACACACATTATTAAATACTTTTATCGAATTAGATAACATTTTTCATTTTTTTTGACCGACACACATGACATAGAACATATTTCAGATAATTCTACATATCTGAATATAATTAATTTAGACTTGCTTTGATAAAATTTTTAATTTTCAAATGTAGCTTATAAAAATTTTTTTTTAAAAATAGTATTTTAAAATTTATAACACATGTGTTTTATAAAATAAAATTAAAAATGTCTTTTAGTAAACATAAACAACAATATTATGTTTGCTCAAGTGAGTTTTAAAATTTCAAAAGATTATAATAGATATAAATGTAATAATAAATATGAGTGTTTATTAATAAATGAGATTATATTTAGATTTTTTTTTTTAAATTTTGATAAGCACAATCCATATTTAAAAATTCCATCTTAAATGTTTTTTAAAAACACTCTCATCTTCTAAAAGCTGCAAATACAAGTATCTAATGTCTTTCTATTAAATATAAAATGAAATATTTGTACTTTTAAAAAATTCAAGCATTTTTTCAAAATATTTTACCAAGTATCTCTCAAGCATCTAGCACCGCCACTGTAAGTTGATCAACGCGTATATATACTTTTTCTTTATTAGGAGGTGACTATTTATTATTTTTTCTATAAAGTGGCGATTTATTATTATTATTATTTTGAACCAAATGATTTATTATTTTTAAAAACACGTATATATGTTTTTATGTAATAACTTTTTTTGAAGTAAATTAAAAAGTCATAATTAGTTATGAACTTATAAATTATAATACATTAAAACACGTATATTTATTTTTTCTAGTAATATTAAAAAACCATAAACACTACATTGCTGGACTCATGCAAAAATATAAAAATAGTAGCCCATAAAATGAAGGCAGAATGTTAGCAGCCCAGAAGAAAAAAAAGGCCCAAGCAAGACCAACAATGGTAAAGCTGTTTGGACCGGATTTTGTTGTGTAACTCGGTCTACAAAATAGTTATAATATTGGGGTCAATCTAGAGTATCAATTTATCATGTAAGAAACCAATCAGAGACATAGAAAAGGAATATTCTTTAAGGACCATTAAAGACCAGGTCCAACATAGACAAAGCCTTGTTTTACTCTCCAAACTTCAGGAAGGTACAAATTTATAGTAGGATACTCACTATAAAAAATGATATGAGTACCAAAATTAAAAACTTTTAGAAGTTTGCAAATCTTCTCAACTTCCCTCCAATCATTTGATGATGGTTCATAACTGTAGTGAGGTTCTCTTTCTCTATACACAAGAAGGCTTTGTCTAAGGTGGACCTGGTTTATGGTGGACCAAATAGAATATTATCAAATGAGTGGTTGAGAGTGATTGTGATTTTACAATGAATAATAAAAATAAAATATAGAAAAAATTTGGGATAACTACTCTTTTGGTTACAAAGATTCGGGGTCAAAATCAAATTGATCCCAAACCTTTTTTTTGTCAAAATAGTTCCAAAGGTTTCAATTTGTTTTAAATACACCAAAATAAATATTTCTTGACCAAAATACCCTCCATCACCTTCATTTTTCTATTCTTTTTTTAATTTTCAATGGGGAGTGTAGAACAGCCAAATTACATAGAGATTATTCCTTTATTCTAGGAAGGAAAGAACCAACCGAATATGCATAAAAACAATAAGAAAGACAAGGAGATAAACTAAAATAAAATTGGGAACCATAATTCAAATTATGACTAAATACTGATAATTATTGATGAAGGGACCAGCTGCTAAACTTGTTGCAGTGAAACTTAATAGGAGAAACCAAAGGCCTAGTAGAATGAAGCTCCCTCATATCTTGAGAACAAAGCTTAACAGCGGCCAAAAAATCCACCTCAATTTCAACATTAGCAAAGCCCAGAAGGCAGAAAGCAAATTAGCTCCAAATAAAAAACAAAACGAGTTCATAAACCTTAACTTCATCTAGAGCATTATCTATGTAAAAAACAAATTCATTTCTTCTAAGCCAGAGAGTATTAATTGAATTTGCAAAATGGAGAGGCCACGAGACCCCTTTAAAGTGGGATTGGGAAGATAAATTCTCCATTAACCAAGTGTGGAGTAGTTTAGAGAAGAAATTATCCGCAGTTAATCTAGCGTCAATGCTCTTCCAAGTTTGAATTGCAACATGGCAGTAGCAAAGAATGAAGAAGAAGAAGAAGAAGAAGAAGAAGGAGGATTAAGTTGGACTGAGAAGCACCGACAAGGACTGAGTTCTGTGGATGAGTTCGGGACGCGACGCAGCTGGGGATGACGGAGCTCCTGGCAGCGTGGACGACGCGAGGCGGGGCAGCGAGGGGTGACGCGAGGAGAGGGGAGCAGTGGATGATGTAACAGCAGCTCCTGATCCAAGCTTACGGCGGCTTGAAAGGTGGATCAGAGATGGAGGTGCTGCGGCTTGTTTAGGTTAAGGATTTTTTTTTTACTAGGTTAGGGATTTTAAAAAATCATGAATTATCATTTAACAGAATAACCATTAACTAATAATAATTATTGTAGGGGTAAAATAGTAAAAAGGGTGATTTTAAAACAAATTAAAATCTTTATGGTCATTTTGACAAAGAAAAAAGGTTTGTGATCAATTTGATTTTGACCTCAAACCTTTGTGACCAAAACAGTAGTTATCCCAAAAAATTTCAACCACTAATTTGAGAATATTCCATCTGTCCACCATGAATCTGGTCCATTGTAGACTTTTCCACACAAGAAACACAGATTTAAACTTCAAAGCCACAAATAAAATGTTGTAAGTAGAATTCCATCTTGTGGGATTATCATTGATGAATATTTTTCCCTTTAAACAATTATTCTCAGCAATCTCAAGGAAAGTTTTCAACTTTGTGATCAAACTTTTAAAAACTTTGTGAATAATAGCCTTAAATTTATCTAACCCGTCTTACACCAACAAATTCAGAATGTGTGCGCAACACCTAATATGAAACAAACTACCATCAATAGGTAATGAGTTGTTATATGAAATTGTATCCTTAAGAACCCATAGACATGTCATCATAGAGCGCATTGGCAACAGAAACTGAGAAAACTTTGTTTTTAATTTCCCCAAGTTTTCAAACACTTGAAAATAATATGCGCAGCATCAACGCCACGTCTAGGAGTAGGTACTTAGACAAAACTCAAAATATTTTTTTAAGATTCCACCCGATATCAATAAAGTAACCTGTGATAGCCATATATTAAAAAATTTGATGACTTGATCTTCACAAGTCAATTGTCAAAACTATCTTCCTAACGTCTTATAACAAAGCCTTTAATTATTTCATTTCTACTTTATATATTGCTAAGCAATCACTTCGAATAGTTTTGTGGAAAACTTTATGAAATTCAGAATTAGCATATTGGAAGCCCTAGATCCAAACTTCATTCTTAACAATACTGAAATGATGCTCATGAACCATAGTTGTTGTACCAATTTTTTGTGTCATCTTGTCTTGAGAATACTTTGCAACTGGTGTCACAACTGGATTAGAACTTGAATTGGAAGGTTGAAATGAAATCAATGGTTGCTTCTTTTGTTCAGCAACATGCAATAGTTGTTCGGCAACATGAAGTACTAGCTCCTTTTCTGATGTTAAAAAAATTTAGATTTGCAATAGTTGCAAATAGCTTTTGTACCTTCAGAACTTTCAACTTGATCAAAATCATCCAAGATTGGTGAAGTCTTCTTCTTATTTTTTGTAATACTATTTCATTATCACCTTTTTCATTAATAGCTTATTGACTTGTAATAGTTGTCCGTGTTGGTGGTGTTGTTGTTGGTGCTGATTAATTAATTTTTTTGTCATTTAAAGAAATAAAATTGGCCAATGAATCACTAGGAGTTGTTACAGATTAGTCATTTTTAAAATATATGTAATGCCTATTCAATAATAAACAAACAACATTAGCTCATGATTTTTTTATTTTTATTATATCAATGACATAAAGTAAGAACTGTTCAATAAAAAAAAATTGATAAAGTTTTCTGTTCGAAAAACTAGAAATAATATCACAACAGAAACCCTAACTGGTAAATGATAATTTACATTATAACAACAAAGATAAAATGTACCAAAATAAAAAAAGAAACAATGACATAAATGGAGAAGAAGAAGAAGAAGAAGCACGTTCAAATAAAATAGTTAAAGGGAAAGAAGATGAAGAGACTAGCATAGAAGTTTGTAGAGTGGAGAAGAGAAAAGAGAATTGTGTGGGAATATGAACGTGTATGTGTGTTTGTTTATTGTTATGGACTCCGGAGGGAATAAGTTTTAACATTAATTTATTTGATTGACTTTTGATATTCCAACAATAAATCAATAAATATATTAAGAAAATAAAAATGCACATATATAACTGTTAACGTAGAATTACAATACTAACCTCCTCACACACACATATATAACATACAACTTACAAGAATCCTGATTTTCACTCTCACACACGTAAAAACCCTAGCCACCATGACCTCTCCACTCATCTTTTTGTTCCCGTCTCTCTAAACTGTCGCCCAACTTGACCTCCACCACCATCAACATTAACGCTTGTCACACTACGTATTCTTCGTCACTACCCTCACCACCATCCTCAGCCACCATCATTACACACTTTTAATCTCTCTTTTCCTCACCACATCACTATCCAAGAACCAGGAACCTCGCCGCCAACACTCCTTATCGCTTGACTCACCTCCATCTTCTTCTTCAATAGGGAGTCGTTGACACCATCACGTGCCATTTGCAACTTTTGTCGTCACGTCTTCTTTCGTTCTCATCCTTTGTCGTATTCTCTAGTCGTGTATCTCCAGTGATCTTTTACTGTTCATCTTGCCATCAACTTGTAGTTCTAGTCATCACCTTCGATTGCCGTGAGTCTGAGTTCCGTTTGTCGCGTTTATTTTGGTAGGTTGTTCTCGAAAAAATTTTTATAAATTATTATCAGCTTATCTATGTAGTATAATGTGCACTTTATATGAATAGTTTAAATTTAGAAGAACTGCTCAATTTTGCTCTTAAAGTTTTTTGCCTTGTTAAAATAATTAATAACTTTTATAAATGGCAAAATTGATACTTTAGGCTACGTTTGGTTAGTGTATGAAACGCAAACACTGATGGACACAGTGATACACGTCCATTGTTTGTTTAGCGAGACACAAAATTATGATGGACACGGTGACACACAGTTACACACAATAGACATGTATTTTATGTCGAGTTAAGTATCAGATTGGCCCCCGAAATTGGGGGTCTAATTAAATCGGCCCCTCAATTTTATTTAGAATTAATTTAGTCCTCGACTTTTACATCTGTGAATCATGTTTGCCTTTTTTGCTTTCTCCATTAGAATTTTGTTGAGCTGTCTGTTAACTTGACACGTTGGACAAGAAGGAAACGCTGTTGTTTAATGTTAGCGCCAAGATAATGGGAAAATGACGTCGTTTCTTCCTCCTCCTCCTCCTCCTCCTCCTTCTTCTTCCTGAGACTGTGTGCAATCAACTCAGCTGGTGTAGTGCTCTCTAAGGAGTTCGAGCTGGTGAGGTTGGGGAAGACCGATCAACAACCATCGACGCTATTGTTGAGGTATGTGACAAAACCATACCCTTCTATTATGCATGCCCTGGTGTGTTGGTTAAAATAAGTAACCATTCCTCTCTTGTGATTCATTATAGGTTAAGGGTTCATGACCAAACCGTTTTGACTTTTGATAAATGTTGAGCATTTTTTATTTGGGGCTCTTCGCTAGGGTTTTAATTTTAATTTTTAATTTTTTTTAATGATAGGGTTGTCTAGTAGTTTCATGGTAAATGCATTGCATGTTGTTAATGATGGATGTGGGTGGTTATGATTTAGGATTTAAGTGTATAATGTGTGTTCAGATTACTAAAAATGTGCTTGCATTGTCTCACTCTGTTTCGAAAACTCATTATAGATGGTTGTGATCGAGTTTGTGTATCATCATGGATGTAACTTTGTTATTAAGTGTGTGTGCAGATTACTTTATTTTCCAGACATCAAATAGAATGAATAGTTAATATGATAGATGGGTTGTGAGAATGAATATATACCGGATAGTTAAAACCATAAAGGATAAAAGGAACCAGCTACAAACAATGAAAGAAAGGAGCAATGAGGTACATGGCCTAATATAAACTATCATGCAATGTGATAGAATTTATGAATACTGGCGAGCATTGGACAGCAGGGAATGGAGTCGATAGCCATATACTAGATGCTCTCTAGGTGATATATATGTTCTTTTTCTGGAAGAATGATATGTGATGATTTTTTAACATGTTCTAGTTTGGTAGTTGGAGGAGGCGTATAGACCAAAGCATGCTAATTTGCTGACTACCTGCATATACTATTTGCAAGCAATAATTGGGTAACTGTTATTTGTTTTTCACTAAGACTTGTGGTGTATATTATTCGCAAATAAGTGGTTGAGTGACTGTTAGTTTTCATGTGTTAATTCTAATTGATTTGTTTAAAATCTTAAAGCTTGGTTCTTAAATTCAAGTTCATTTATGTATGAGGTTGCATGTTACAAATTATTATTTGAAGTAACTTCTGACATTTTTCTTTGTGCTTCCATCATTTGACCAACTTTTCAAGTATATACAAAAAAT
Source organism: Stylosanthes scabra (assembly GCA_036250425.1). Taxonomy (NCBI): domain Eukaryota; kingdom Viridiplantae; phylum Streptophyta; class Magnoliopsida; order Fabales; family Fabaceae; genus Stylosanthes; species Stylosanthes scabra. The sequence goes on from JASCZI010000001.1 coordinate 478,811, forward strand.
CTAATTTCAACTTATATGAAAACATTTTAAGAGTATATACAAAAGAACTTTTTTTTGTAGATGCCATTGCAAACATCTTAAGAGTATATACAAAAGAATCTAATTTCAACTTGTATGAAAAAGTCTGCCATCTCTAGTTAAATTGGTCTTTTGTTACAATTCAATGGGATTTTAAGAGTTTAAAAGAGGAAGAAGTATGATCAATCTATTATTATGCTTGATTGCTTATCGTAGATAATTAGGTTATCTAACCAATATAGCAGATCCCTTTGGTAAATAAAATAGACTTTTAGGATTCTACCATATTCTAATTAGTTGAGCTATGTCTCCCAAAATAAAAAAATTCTCTGCCAGCAAATTTTTCCACCTGCTCGAAATTTTCATCAGTTGACATTCGTAACTCTGCCTTGTGTGTTGAAATAAATAAATGCAATCATTTGATGCAGTTGCTTGAAGGTTCATTTGCATATTTTCAGTATTTCAGTTTAATATTTATCTCAGGAGCATGTATTCATGTTTTAGTGTTAATTTCTTTGTAAGAAGAGTTCAATAAAACTCATCATGTCTGTGTTTCTTCTTAGCTGCCCCGGTTACTTCAAAAAATGTTGAAATGGACTTACTTGGCTCCCTCTCTGAGTTAAATGCACTATCATTAGTTCCCTCTGCATCAACAACGGCAGTTGCAGCTGTTGAAGGCAATGTACACCTTGATTCAACAACTTCATCTGCAGCACCCCCACCTGACTCCAATAATTTTGATCAGGTAAGAATGAGCTTAATTGGTTTACTTGTTAGCTATATAATAACGGTAATTTTAAGAATAAATTTCTATATGACTTGAAAAGCTTCTAGTTTTTACGTTGTTTTTCTCTCTATCCTTTCTAATATACACATGCTTGACTGTAAAGTATGCTTATTAATCAATGTAACATAATAATTAATGGTTGGAATTCAAATTTCAAATTAATGGAGTGACATTTGAGCAAAATTCCCCTCTTTCAAATTAATTTAGGAATTGGGGTTTGAAAATTGGTATTTGTAAGCATTCAGGGGCTAAATTGAGTCCTAATATCAAATTTGCCACATCAATTAACCACAAGACATTAACTATGAGAACATATGACGTCCAACATGGCACATTTAACGGCCACGTCATCGTGTTTTTTACGAAAGCTAACAGAAGGGCCAACGCGAGCCACGACTTCAAATGTAGGGGTATTTTGATGCCAAGTAAATTTCGAGGGCCAATATGATCAACAACCGAAATTTCAGGGGCCTATCTGATATTTAACTCATTTTATGTCTCTCCAAAATATTGAATTACGAATTTTTTGTAATGGACATAGATTTTTTAGACAATTTTATGCTTAATATTTTGTGATAACCCAAACCTACCCTCCTCATAATTATTCTCCCTTCCTCTTCATAGATCTCGTTCCCTCATCTGCCTCCACCTCCAAAGAACCACCTCCTCACCGTCGCAACTCTTCTCCCTTTTATCTTCGCCATGGTTTTCGTGGCACCGTTTGCCGCCTAGCTTTCTGTCCCTTCCCCGTCGTCTCTCTCTTCCTTCTCCCGACCCCTTTGTCACATCTTCTTTGCCGCGTTAGGACGCTGAACTCTCTGCCCTTTCCCGTCGTCGCCTTCTTCCTTTTCCTCTTGTTATCTTGTTCTTCATTGCGTTTGGATCTCTTTTGTTATGAATTTTCTCAGTCTTTGCTAATGGGTAAGGCATGTGTTTCTCCTCTCTGTCTTCGTTCTGGATCTCGATTTACAATACTATCATTTTATTAGAATTGTAAATTATAAGTAGTGTCATGTGCTTAAATGCCAAACAAGTTAAAAAATTTATGTTCTATTGCGTCAATGTCATTTTATGTATTTGTGTCAATATTTTGTATGCCTCTATTCGCTAACCAAATGAAGACTTAATCCTCATTCGTTCCGAATTCAAGTATTGTTAATACGGTGCTGACATAAATCATTGAAGTCTCAGTGTAACAATCCAATAGTAAGGTTTCGAAATGAACAAATTAACCAATTTGGGACTCTAATTTTATCATATAAAGTCTTAGCCAAGTTATCATATAGTTGAAGATGTTGCACTGAAATTGTAACTTTTTAGGTTAGCATTGTGCTAACGGCATTTGAAATAGAAAACGAAGGGAATTCACAATTTTATTATTTCAATGACTAATTTTGTCATTTTAAAAGGTCATACACTTTTTTTTTTTTTTTTTATGGGAAGGTCGTATACTATTTAAGAATTTAATCAACAATTAGTTTACAATCTCATTTATCATCATTGTTGAGGTAGTATTTCCATTTTAAATGATCTATTCTTTATTATTTTAAATGATTTATTTTTCATTATTTTTGAATTTATCCTCTACCATTTCAAATTACCAATCTTCTACTATTTTATATGATCAACTTTTATGCCATTTTTGTATGATGTGTTTCTTTTCTATTAATTAATTATTAGCTAATATTTTATTAGTTATCTAACACTACTCATATTTTAATAAGTGTTTAGAATTTTAGGGATCAAATTAAGGCTTGGTTTGGTAAGATGTTGAGCTTTTCAAAAGTACAATCACCTTGTTTTGTGTTTGGTAAATTAAAAAAGTTTAATTATTCTGATAGTCTCTATAGTTTCATCAAATTTTTAATTAGATCCCTATACTTTTTTCTTTTCAATTGAGTTTGTATACTATTTTCAAATTTGTAATTAGGTTACTATTAACAATTAACCTTAACAATAAATGTTAAAAGAAAACATTTGTAAAATGTGAATTTTTTATTATTCTCGTACCTTGCATTTTATGAAGGTTTATACTCATGTAAATATATTTTTCATTTACCATTTTCATCAATATTATTTGAAAATATTATCAACTTGCATGAACTAAAGTCGCACATCTTTAGGAAACTTAAAGTATGTTAATGAAAAGAAAAAATGTTTATTTTATCATTTTAAAATAGAGAAAAATGTCATATTTAACGAGTTAGCCATTAATTTTTGTGATATTTTCAATTTAAAAATGAAATCTTTCGTTAATTCTAAGGTTTTCATCACGGCAATGACCTAATTACAAATTTTGAACAATATAGGGACCTAATTGAAAGGAAAAAAAAGTATTAGGATCTAATTAAAAATTTCATGAAACTATAAGGACCTATGAGTTAATTTAATCTAAAAAAAACCGATGTGCTTGTGCTTACAACTTTAAAAAGAGAAATAAAAGGAGCGTTTCAAAGATGACTCGTGCTTATTAAAATTAAAAGTCTAATATAACATTATTTATTAATAAATACCCACATTTATTATTATATTTATATCTATTATAATTTTTTAATTTTAAAAATCATTTTATCAAATATAATTATTGTTGTTTGTGCTTATTAAAATACATATTTTATTTGATTTTGCCAAATATATGTGTTACGACTTTTAAAAAGTTATCTTAATTTGTTTTTTCAAAATCTACTTCGAAAGGTAAAAACTTTACAAAATCGAGCCCAAGTTTTGCCTCATTTATGTTTAACTAATAAGTTGTTGAATCAATTTTATTATAGAAAACAAATATATTCATAACTTCATATAGATATGTCATTAATTTTACTGCTTTATTTAGTTAATTCTCTAAAATTTATTTTAATTATATTTACTATTTAGTATATATTTAGATATGAACCTGATTTTAATCTATGATATAATTTTTCATAAGTGTTACGTTAATATAGATAGATCAGTGGCACAATAAATATCTAAAATTATGTATCTTTATGATTAAATTTAAAATTAAGTTAAAATATGTCAACCTAATTTTATTTTAAAAGGAATCAATAAGTTGCCATTATTGTTATTTTTTTTTTTTATTGAAGTTGCCATTAGTTTCATTACGGCAATTAGTTGTTGGATAGTTGGATTAATTTGACTATAGAAAGAAATCTTTTTTTGGTGACTTCTATAGAAAGAAATCTGTTCATAAATTCATATATATACGTCATTAATTATTGTTTTATTATATTATTTCCGAAGTTCTATTTTTCAAATGCATATTGCGATTCGTGTGCTCTTAGAAGAGGGAAATTAAAGTCCGAAGCGGGAACCAAAAAGGAACCAGAAAAATGAAACATTAAAAAAAAAATAAAATAAAATTAATTTCAAAAAGAATATCAAGAGTCCACTGTTGTTCTCGGACAGTGGAGCCTATTATTAAAAACACACGGGCGGAACGTTGCGTCTTCTCGCTTTCTCTCTCTCTTGACATCACTCTCCGCATTCTCTCATTTCTTCTCCCCCAAACCCTAGGAGCTTCTGATCCAAGCTACACTTCGAGGTTTTCTTCTCATTTCATAAAATCCTCAATGGCTTCGGTGTTTATGTTCTCGATCATTGCTCTGAGTTTCTTGCATTTTGGTCGTTATTTTAGTTTTTCTCGTTTTCATTTTATCTGGTCTTGCAGATTTGCATGGTTGCGCAGGTTGAAGGTGCGGCCGCTCTTATTCCGAGCACGATTGTTCTCGGCGACGTCGATTCTGAGTTTTCGATGGTTCCGAGGACGGAAAAGGGCTCCGAGCTCGAAATGCCGGCGAGGAACAGTGGCGAAAAGGGAGGGAAGAAGAATCCGGCGAAGAACACGCCGGTGCAGCGCAGAGCCAGTGCGAGAATCCAAGCGGCGAAGCAAAAGGCGGAGGAGGAGGAGCAAGCTCGTCCTGGAGCGGGTGTAGTAGAAGAAGAGAAAGAGAAAGAGAAAAGTGTGAAAGTGGTGAAGAAGGGGAGCAAGAAGCGCGTGAGGAATGGGGAGAGCTTGGTCGAAGAAGACGGAGAGGTTGTTGGTGGTGGTGGTTCTTCGCCAAAGAAGGGGAACGAGGGCAGTGGAAGCGATGAGAGTGTTGAGGAGGGGGATGGAGAGGGTGGTGTTGGTCCTTCCTTGCCGAAGAAGCTGAAGGGGCGCCCGATGATGAATGATCAAAATGGAGTAGCGGATTCTGAAAATAAAGGAGCTGCCTTAAGGGTGAAGGAGACGATTAGGGTCTACAACAAGCATTACCTTCATTTTGTTCAGGTTAGTTCTATTGGTTCTTATGCATTTGCTGCTGTTGATTTATTTTATTGCTTCTCTGTTTTTTGCATTTGTCTGGAAAATGGTGACCTCGTTGATAAATATTATAATTTGTTTGTTGCTGCTTCCAGTTTATTTTGTTTGAGGAATTGTCAGTTGTAATAGCTCTTGGTTGAGCATCTTTGTGGTATTTATTTACAGGAGGAAGAGAAGAGATGCGGGAAAGTGAATGCTGAAAGGAAAGCTGCTAAGCAGTCAAAGTCTTCAAAATCGAAGGTTGGACTCTGGTTAATAACTTGTTACTTGTGGATTCTCATATTTATCTGAGTCCCCGGTTTCAGGGCAGACTCAAGTTATGTGAAAATAATGCTAACAGGAGTCGTTTTAAATCCCTTATAATGTAGTGATGTAGTCCACTACTCAGATTAATATTTACTCCATATATTAGAGAATAATTGGAATATAATACTAGTGAGTAGTGACTGATTTTTCTAACAGGAACAAAATTATTTTACTAAAATGAAAATGACATTTTTTGAATGCCAGAATTCCATGTATCAATTTGAGGATTTACTTTATCATTTTCCTGTGCCTGGCATACTTAATTAAATCAAAACGTCTTACTGAATTTTTTTAATCTGTTGTTATACTATAAGCTGGAAATAAATCTAACGTTTTGATCTGTATAGAAAGGGAAACAAGTCAAACAACCTGAAGTTAAGAAAGCTCATCAACGACCTGATCTAAAGGCATTATCCAAGGTAAGTGAAAATTCAGTGATTGGATTGTTTTTTTTTTATTGAATCTTAATTATAAGTATAATGACATTATATTAAAATATGATGATCTAGTATAAGATTATGCCTTCCAGATATCATAAATAACATGGCCTTCAAGTTGCCTTTTATACATATCTTCTTTGTCATTGTTCTTGTTCTTGTTTTCAAATTTAAATTACTGCCTTATATGTTGCCAGTTCTTTTAGTACTTCTACACACGCACAAAATATAATAATAGTGAGTGCCTCCTCCCTCTTTCTGCATTATATATACCAAAAGTTGATATTTTCTACATTTGATTGATCATGGTGATTAACTTAGGTTTTGTTCTAAGTTGGAACAACATTTGGTTTTGACTAAATGATATTGATTACATTTCACTGTGCAATATTACATCTTACTTTTTGACATTTACTTAAAATTTGGGATTTTTTTGTAGATGATGGCAAGTAATGAGATATTGTACCCTGAGAAAAGAATTGGTCACCTTCCAGGTTTGTAGCTTTGCCTTGTGAATATGTTTCATGTTTTTGTCATTTTCCATAATAACTTAGTGTTTTTATTTATTTGTTTTTATTTTATGTATCAAACCAGATAGAAGATATTTCTTATAAGCCCTTGGTTATAATAGTTTACTAATGTGATTACTTCCTTATTTGGATTGCTTTGTTGAACTTTTCTATTAATGGCAGGCATTGAAGTTGGACATCAGTTCTATTCACGAGGTGAAATGGTTGCTGTTGGTTTTCATAGTCATTGGTTAAATGGCATTGATTATATGGGCAAATCCTATGAAAAAGAGGTACTGTATTTTCATTGTGTTGTTCTATTCGCTTTGTTTGCAATGTAGATGTAAAACATGGAGTATCACACCCGCCTTATATTCCTTGTTTTGTTTTTGTGTCTTGGTTGCTGCAGAGCAGCACTTACGAATTCCCTGTTGCTGTGGCTATTGTTTTGTCGGGCCAGTACGAAGATGATCTTGATAATGCTGATGATGTTGTGTATACTGGTCAAGGTGGGCATAACTTGACAGGTGATAAGCGCCAAATTAAAGATCAAAAGTTAGAGCGGGGTAACTTAGCACTCAAGGTGCGCAATTTTTTAATCTCTTAGAACCGTTTAACTGATGGTAATTTCTTGATTATATTTTGTTTTGATTTAGTATTATTATTATTATTATTTTGTTTTTGGCTTTGTTAGATTAAGAGAATGGAAGCTTATACTTTATATAAATGTTTTGTTTGCTTTGCTTTCGAATAGGGGAACTCTTATCCCTAGTTTGTATTAACGTATGCTTAATGAAATTCTTTTATCCAAAAAAGAGTAGAAAATCAAAGGAAAGGGGCCTTTTGTGTGTGTGTTGGGGGGGGGGGTTGACTTTGTTGATGTGAAGTGTAGTACATAAAGTACTCAAGGCTGTGTTTGTTTTCAGAGACAAGACAAGACAATGAGAACAGAACAAGACAGGACACAAAAATTATTGTTCTTGTATTTTGTTTGGTGACAAACTGAATATAAGAGAGGAGTCTAATTTACCTTATTTTTTCTTGATACAAAATTTAAGAAAAAATTAAAATGATAAAAAATATAATTATGAATAATTATAATGAAAATAGAAGAAAAAATAAAAAAAAGTAATTGTGTCTCCGCTTAGTGTCCATCTGTGTCCTTCCTGTCATGATGGACACACAATACACTAATTCAGTGTTGTAGGAGACAATGTCTCTGTCCATGTCTCAGCTGCCAAACAGAATTGTGTCTCAGTGTCCAATCTCACTATATTGTCTTTGCAAACTAATGCAGCCCAAGGGAACAACTCAAGTTGTGGAATCAATGAGTGGTACTTGTATCCGTTAGGCTACCTATCTTACACCTTTTAGGTTTGGGTGTGGCCCTTACACAAACTTGGCCTAATGTAGGCGTCTTTGCACTTGTCTGCCTTTAGTATGACTATTCTGACAATGCTTTTGTATAAGACAATGTATAAAATTTTAGTGATGCAAGCGAACCCTTCTTTTAGAACAATGGTGAAAAATGAAAACAATACCATGCCACCATCACATGGTTTAACCATCTTGTGACTATTATATGATTCATATGTTGGGTGAAGCACAAAAAGGTTGGTGTGAAAATGATGGTTAAGATATATTGCCACATCTTGTAAATCGTTGGTGTCAGTAGAATCACAAGGGAAAGAAGCCACATTATCTGTTAACTTATAAGCTATGTGCAATTTGGCCTTTGAATGTAAAGAAAGGTGTTAGTTGATTTTCTGAACTTAATAAGTATGCATTTGAATCATGTGCAATATGATGTGAAAAATTATATTGAATGCAAGCTAATTTTATTTTCATTTAGTCATAAAATTAATAGGTGTGTTGAATTGCACATTTGGAATTGGTTTAGGAGTTAGGTTTTTCGGGCATGTTGATGGAATTACATAACTGAACATAGTCTTTAGCTTACAAGGTAAGGTGCTCTTTTCTCCCAAAGATGGAATCATAGTTGTTATTCTCGAATAGTAGTGCAAAACCTCTAACCTTAATGGGTGTATATTGGATATGGGGATGGATGTTGTCCACTTTGTATCATCCTACTTAGTTGGAGCTTTGTGTATTAGGTTGCTTTTTTGTGTGTCAGTGTGTGGATTAAGTGGGATGTGGTGTGTTTTCTTTTGTATTGTTCTTGTTTCTGTTGTTCTTTTCCTTATGCTCTTTGGTTGCTTTTAATAAAGATCTTCTGCTTATATTTTTTCTTCATGCAAACCTGACGTATTTTGTACTTAATTGTAGAATTGTATTGCTCAGTCTGTGCCTGTTAGGGTGATTCGCGGTCATAATAAATCTTCAAACGCTGCTACTAAAATCTATACATATGACGGATTGTACCAGGTAACACTGAAAAATTTCCACTAATCTGTTTTTGAGTAAGTTGTCATCATTTCCGTAAACATTAATGTAGCATGCTTATTGTATTGGTTTCTCATTTTTAAATATTAAGAGGGTTTAATTACTTCTAATGGTTGTATAATTTCACTCAAACTTTGTACTCAAGTTCTGAGAACTTAAAAGATTTTCAATTTCAATTAGCTTCTTATGATATAAACATAAACATTGATATATAAATTCTTGTATTCTACATATATTTTTCAACTAAATTCCTATAGTTTAAAATTCTATAATCAAGTTCCCTTATATGTTACTAAAACTTTCAGGAAATAAAATAGCAATATATTTATATCATTCATTGTAAATGCTTGCACACAATTTTTGAAGTTTGGTTGAAATGCATCTATACAACATAATTATTTGATTAGAATTGTTTAAACTATGGGAATAGGTTCGATATTTTTATCCTTGTGATTTGAGAGTCAATCTCTACCCTACACCTATTGCAATCCTCCCTCCAAAATCTACCTTATCACTCTCAATGTTACTCAAATACTATCCTCCCCGTGACTCCCTCATCCTCTTGCTCATGTGGCAAGTTAACTACAAATATAATCCCCATTGGGCTTTTCCCCAGACTACCTTGATTCTTGGAAGCTTTTATTCCATTCTCTCTTGATTCTTGGAAACTTATATTCCATTCTCTCCTGAACTCCCTAATCTCTCTGGATTTGTTACAATAACCC
>JASCZI010000001.1:488373-505921 GCA_036250425.1 Stylosanthes scabra
AGAGGAGTTGGAGGAAGAAGAGGTGGCTGTGGAGTTAGGAATTCTTCGCAACTAAGCAATTGACAAACTTGCCAAGTTTGTAGAAGCCTTGGTCCCACTGCACTTCAGTGCTTCTTTAGATTTGATCACTCATATCAAGGAAGTTCATCAACCATTCAATCTCTCTCGTCTGCATCTTCTGTCAATAATCATCATCTAGCCTCCTACTACCAACCTCAATCCTATTTGGCTACACCTTTTGCTTCAATTGATCACTCCTGGTATCCAGATTCTGGTGCTTTACGTCACCCCACCGATGTTTCATGTAGTTTAATTTCTCCATGAGTCTACCGGTCTTGCTCAACTTTACTTTGCTAATGCATTAGGTATCTTAATTTGTTACAATACCCCTTGAAGAGCCACCTTGTCCTGCTGGAAAGGAAAGAATTCATCTTAAATTTTTAATGATCTCACGAATTTTCGAAATCTGTGAGGTCCTTCCACTTGATAAGAAACACGAGTTGGCCTTCCCCATCCTACCGGATTGCCACAATCTGTTCTGGTTCGTTACGCAGTTCAAATATTACCAAAGTGCCTCTTGCAGTGGTTGCACCGGGGTATCCTGTGACCATTACTCCACCTACTTGAGCCACTTAGGCCATAGCTTTTGTCGCATGCCTACTAAGGGTCTAGGATAAGTCTTTGCTAACTTATTGATGGCTTTGCTTTGGCCATTGGTCTTGGGGTGGTACCCTGAGCTCATCTAGAGCAAGGTCCCTGCAGCTTGAAACAACTCGCACCAACAGGTGCTCATAAATAAACAATCTTAGTCTGAAATAACAGAGGTAGGATATCCATGAAGGGTGACAATCCATCTCACAAAAATGTGATCCACCTCCTTGACTGTATACGGGTGTCCCAAAGCGTAAAAATGCCCATCCTTAAACATCGTGTCCACCATAATCACCATATTTGTATCCTTCCCGCCTTGGGTAATCCTCCAATGAAGTCCATCGTCACATCCAACCAAACTTTCTCTGAAATAGGCAGTGATGGAACAGCTCAGAAATAGTCAAGATGGATTCTTATTCCATTGGCATAATATCACACTGCTGCACATACTCCATAATAGCCCCCTTCATAGCCTCCCAAAACAGCAATCCCACCACTCTCTTATACTTGCGAAAAATATCTAGAATGCCCTCGCAGCTTGTAATCATGAAACTCTTGCAGATTTTTGGGTTTGCATTTTGAGTTGTGTGGGATAACCAGCCTTCATTAATGGAATATATGCCCTTGCTTTTAGTTCCTATTCCTTTGGAACCTCTTCTCCTTGCAGCAGATTTTGAATTAAGCTGTTTAGTTTCTCATCTTTTAGGGTGCGTTTGGGAGAGAGACTGAGACTGAGAGATTAAGACTGGGGGACTGAGAATGAAATAGGTTTGTGTATTGTGTTTGGTTTAAAATTAATTAGAGATAGAGATTGAGAAATAGATATTAAATTAAGTTGATGGAGCATAAATAAAGGTTAGTATTGGAAACTATAATGTTGATTGAGGATATTTGAGTAAAAAAATATTATTAAATTTTCAGTCCCAGTATCCAGTCTCCCAGTCCCTCCATTTTGGAGGTACTGAAAATACTGGAATTCTGGGGTTTGAAACTTAAATTTTAGTTCGAGTCTCTGTCTAACAAACATAATACTGAGTCTCAGTCTCTCAGTCCCAGTCTCCCGAAACAAACGCACCCTTAAAGGTAATTTAACCTACTATAAGACATATGGTACACTTTTTTGTGCATTTGGGCTATTGGAATGTTTGTTCATTGATCTTTTAACTTGTTTGATATGTGTGCCATATCTCATTGCCTTTAAATTATATCATATATCATATATGGTTGTTATAAATATAATGTCATTTACATACGAATTTGAATTGGATATTTAATTAGCTGAGACAAGAAAAATGGGTATTGATTATTAGCATGCTACTAGTTTAGTCGTGGAATTGAAAATTTCTCTCCTCTTGTTTTCAGGTTGTCAAGTATTGGGCAGAGAAGGGAATATCTGGATTTACAGTCTACAAATTCAGACTTAAGAGGATTGAAGGACAGCCAAATTTAACCACAAATCAGGTTTTCTAATGTTTCTTCCCATTTGTCATGATACTCAATACATCTCATGGTTGATTTTCACATGATTTTGGTAACCGTGGTGCCAATTAAACATAAAGTAGGTTGTGGAATCTTTTGAAGTGTTGTATGATCATAATCTATTGATTAAAATACATATTCAAGTGAGCATTATTCATTTTTAAGGGAATTATGTCATTTAAATGGACCGAATAGGAGAATTAAGCAAGGAAGATAGATGATAGATGATAGAGATGAGGAAATAGGTTTAAAGTATTATCTCCTATCCAATGGTCTTCCCAAAAATAGAAAGACCTATCACCTAACATAAAGCTGAGAAAGTGTTATAGTGTAACCTTGGTAAATGAATTTGCAAGGGCCAGAATGAGTTGCATAAGGATCAACGTTTCCTGTCCATACCATAGCCATTTTGCCTCCAAAGTATTGCTCAGAGGCAATATTTCCGAGACCCAAGCCTCCTTCCTTATTCGGAAAACAACACACTTCTTCATTATTGGAATGATTTTGCTTTGACTTTTCGCTTGCAATATGTTTGGTATCTTTGATTTGTATTTGTATTTGTATTGGGTTTCACTGTAACTTAGATTAGTTTTATTGGTTAGGTTTCTGGGCTTTCTGTCTTCTGACTTTTGGCCTCTATTTGATGTAACATTCTTGATCTTTAGTGAATATTTCTAATTCTAATACATGATGAGAGATTGGAAAAATATACTTAATTGAAATATCTTTTTTCATTATTATTTTTTTTTGGGTGTGTGTGTGTCTGTGTTTATATTTAGCTCTTGTTAGGGGGATCTCTTACCTTCTCATCTTGTATTCTGCTCTCCATCTTTATGATGCTTTTCTTTTCATAAAAATGTGGTTGTGTAGATTGTAAACTAATCTGGTCTGGTATTTTGTTAGGTTCATTTCACACGTGGGCGTGTACCGCAGTCAACTGCAGAAATACGAGGGTAATTGATGGAGAAAACTGTTTGCTTATTTAATGGGCCTTTTTTCTTGTCAGGGATTTGTTATGGAATCCTTGTTTATAATATGATAATATCTTATACTTTGCTTAGGTTGGTATGTGAGGATATAACGGGAGGTCAAGAAAATATTCCTATTCCTGCTACAAATTTGGTTGATGATCCTCCTGTTGCACCAACAGGCAAGTTGATATCAAGCTTTTGTTTTTACCATATTTTAAGTTGAAAATATTTGTAGGCAGTCCCAAATCCCAATCATAAGATTTTTCTGCAGTGAAATTTTATTCATACATATTTATATTTATTCATTTAGTTGAATTTTTTTATTTTATGTTATAGATTTTACATATTGCAACATTGTTAAGGTTGCAAAAAATGTAAAGTTTCCCAAAGCTGCCGTTGGATGTAAATGCAAGGGCCTCTGTATTGACTCTACAACATGTGAATGTGCATTGCGTAATGGATCTGAATTTCCCTACGTAGCACAGAATGGTGGCAGGTTTGAAACAGACTGTTGAAATGCTAATTAAATTATGTTTCGTGTTATATTTTAATATATTTCTTTTATTTTGGCCTGACAGGTTAGTTAAAGCTAAAGATGTTGTCTTTGAATGTGGTCCCAACTGTGGCTGTGATGCAACTTGTGTGAATCGGACTTCTCAAAAAGGGATTCGATATCGTCTGGAGGTTGCATATTGTATTAGTTTCATTCAATGCTTGGATATGATTAATTGTAAAAGTACTGGACTTCTTAAATGTGCATTCAACGAATCTTCAAACAGGTTTTCCGTACTCCAAAGAAAGGATGGGCTGTTAGATCATGGGATTTTATACCAGCTGGAGCACCAGTTTGTGAATACACAGGAATACTTGCTAGGACTGAAGATATGGACAGTGTATTGGAGAACAATTATATTTTCGAGATAGATTGCTTACAAACAATCAAGGGTATTGGTGGAAGAGAGGTAGTAAATTGAATCCTATGAGACCTTGTAATGTAATTATACTTTTGACTTGCACTTACGCTGTTATTACCTTGTTTTCTTGGTGACTTTTAATTTAACAGAGGCGATCGGAAAGCGCTAAATTTCCATCAAATCTTTTGGATAAATATGAAGACCACGGTTCAGAAGGTGCACCAGAATATTGTATTGATGCTGGATCCACCGGCAATATTGCTAGGTTTATCAACCACTGTTGCGAGCCAAATTTGTTTGTTCAATGTGTCCTGAGCACCCACCATGACCTGAAATTTGCCCGAGTGATGCTGTTTGCTGCTGACAACATACCCCCACTGCAGGTAAATTAATTCTCTTAATTTTTTCCTACTTATTTCCAACACAATCTACCAAGATATTTAGGTCAAGTGTGTATCTATAGCGTTTGGTGTATAGTATAATCATTTATGAGTCATACTCTGTTAGATTTTATATTTCCTTCGTTAATTTTATTATGAAGCCAAATTTGATTCACATTAAATAATAAACATTGTTTTTTTGATAGATATTGTAAGAATACATTTCCTTTCCTTGGTGCATACTTTTTTTAAAAAAATCCAAATTAGTTTAAAATTACGTCTTTTTGTAGTAGATTTTATTTAGAGAAAAGCTCAAGGGTAAGAAATTTAAAACTTATTTTGGCCAAAATTTTAGCCAGCAGCTAATACCTTTGGCCAACAACCCAACGTTATACTTTTGGCGAACGCTTTTAAATATTTCGTAAGGTTAAAAACAATAAATTGTGCGGATCCTGTAAATCTGCTGTTTTATTTACTTTTAATTTTTTAGTTCCAAAACTATTAAGATTTACAATTGATATCAAATTAGCTATTTAAACTACATTTTTTGGTGTATTAACTATTTAAACTAATAAAACATATTTTAGTTTTTGATAATTACAATTTATTTTAAAAAGTTTCTTAAATTTACACACACAAATGTATCAGTCCCGAAAATTGGGTGCCATACCTGTATTCATGTAGGGTGCCATACCTGTATTCATGTAGACTAGAGTTAATAATTGTTTTAATTAAAACTGATAACGGCAATTTTACGAAGTTTATTGTGAGGATATGGTGAGTAATTTTCTGTATGTTCGAATTGGTACCATTATACCTTGAGGCATCAGGCGCTCTAATTTTATGATACATTTTTTTTTTAATCTCCAATTGCTTGCAGGAGCTGACATATGACTATGGTTATGAGCTTGATAGTGTATTGGGTCCTGATGGAAAGATAAAACAAGTGGCATGCTATTGTGGAGCTCCTAGTTGCAGGAAGCGATTATTCTAAGCCATTGGCTTCTTCATTGTTCTAAAATGTTGTAAGTTGGTGGTTTTTTTTGCAAAACCAGTGTGGTTGCTATATCTGTTTTGTTGTAGTTGGCTCCCAAAAGTTGGGGTGCCAAAGAATTCATTAGGAAAAATTGGATTCATTGTAGTAAAATGACAATTGCAATGTAAATTTTTTGATGTAAATCCCATTCCCAGTAAATGTAATAGAGCTCTGTCTGAAGGGCTCTGATTGTACTGCCTGGGATTATAATTAAAAGGAATCAAAAGGGAATATTACTTGTCTAGTTTCAAAACATCATCTCGTGCCCTTAAAAGTATGATAGAATTGGTTGTCACAATTTTTGGAGCTGTGATTAACAAGTGTGCCTCAAATCTTTCTCTCGTACTTTGCCATAAATTCTGCATTTACTTGAAGCATTATTTCGTAGCTTTTGCATTCAATCCTCATATTTTCTATCATTTTATATCTTAACTATCGTTCACGTTTTTATGTTTTTACATCTTTCATTCTACCTTACAATACGAATATCATTTTGTTTTTACATCTTTCATTCTACCTTACAATACCAATATCATTTTGTTTTGCTTCCATTCATTTCTTTTATCATAATTTTCCTTACTCAATAAAATACATATTATGATAGACTTTAAAGGAAATATGTATGATTTTATTTGATTAATTTATGTGTATATATTGTTGATTATTTAAAAATTCTTAATGTATATATTGATTGTACAAAAAAAAATGGGAGGTTATGGCTATAACAAAGACTATAGGTGGATCCATTAAGAGGAAATAAATTACTGAATATATAGGTTATTATGGTTTGATCTTTACTTATATGTATCTCAACTTGCATGATTGGCATATGATATAAGTGGTGGGAGTAATTTGATAGGTGTGCTAATAGATTGTATGTTATAATAGATTGGTAGGTGCGCTTAAATATATATTTATAACTTTGCATTTTATGCCCTTTATTATTATTTTTGTTAAATTTTGAAAAACTTGTTTCTTTTTATTATTATAGTTTATAGTTTGTAATTATTAGACACTATCAATAATATTTTATAATTTAAAATTCTATAATTTGTTAAAATATTATTAAAAGTTTAATCTAATTTTTATACTTTTGGTAATTTCTCGTCTAGAGGTAATTTTAGTTATTGTTATTTAAATATTTTATCCATTATTATTACTTTGAACCAAAGTATTTAATCATAAATCACATCGAAGCAAACTCGATTTTAATTAACAATAATGCTACACATCTAAGGATTTAGCCCAATCAAATCTAATTAAGTGAGTTTTCCCTACTCTCACTCGGCGTGTGTTACAAACTCAACACTCACTCTCTGAAATTTCAAAACCGCGAAAACATGCATCCAGTTTCTTCGCCTTCTCCTCCCTTTTCTACCTACGTGTCGCCATCGCCGCTGCCGTCCTTGTTGTCGTTGTCGCCACCATCGTTGCTGCCATTGTGATTGTTGTTGCTACCACCATTTTCGTAATCTTTTTTCTCATCTTCTTCTATTTTCTCCTCCTCCTCCTCCACTATTACGTTGTTGTTGATGATGAAAATTGAATTGCATTTTCATGTAAAATAGAAACGGATTTTCATGAAAAAAAGAAACGGATTTTAATATAAAACATAAACGGATTTTCTTATAAAAAATGGAATTGGATTTTCACAAAAACAAAAACGAATTTTCATTAAAAATAGAAACATTTTCATATAAAACAAAAACAGATTTTCTTATAAAAACTGAATTGGATTTTTATAAAAACATAAACGGATTTATGTACAATACATAAACTGATTTAAATACAAAATTAAACTCCAAAAACTTAATCCAAAAACTCAATTGATACAGAGCATGGTTCACATTCCATACGAATGAAAAACATGATCTGATTGCTTTTTTTGTGTTATATTTCTTTTTCTTCATATTCTTCTCAACTTTCAATGTTATTATCATCCTCGTCTTCCTCATTGCTACCACTGTCTTAGATTTCTACTTCTTCTTCGTCGTCGTCGTCGTCGTAGCCATCGCCACTGTCATCATCGTTATCGTTGTTCTTGCTGTTATCGTGGTCATCGTTATTGCCATTGTCATCATCGTTCTCATCTTTTTCTTAACGTGCTGAGGAGAAGAAAAAAACTGCATTAATAAAAGAGGTAAAACACGGCGTGTATGGGGAAAGCTTGTTAGGACTTGGTTAGCAAAATTACTTGGTTGTGTATAATTATTGTTTTGCAAAATAGTAGATGTATAAATATTTTTAAAAGACAAATATACCCCTGACTTTTTTAAAATTGGACAATAATACCCTCTACTTTGCTGAAATACCCACATGCCCCCAACCTTCGAAAAAAGTGAAAAACACTACCCTCCGATGGTCTAACCCACGTGTGATCGTTATGAATGCGTGTGATGTAGCTGTCAACGACGTTTAGGTGGCCGTAACGGAGCCACGCTGTACAGACCAGGCCCGTAATTGATATTAAACAGCAAAAGAAAGCTGTTACCCCTCTTTTACATGAACCATTCGAAATTAAGGTTTCGTTCCTCTAAGGGAATCGACTTTGTTTTGCTAATTAATATCAATTACGGGTCTGATCTGTACAGCGTGACTCCGTTATGGCCAGCTAAATGCCATTGACAGCCACATCACACATTTTTATAACGGTCACACGTGGGTTGGACTATCGGAGGGGTTGTATTGTCCACTTTTTTTGAAAGTTAGAGGCATGTATGTATTTTAGCAAAGTGGAGGATATTCTTTTCCAATTTTATAAATATTAAGAGTATATTTGTCTTTTACCCTTAATAAAATTCTCTTTTTCTAACTTGATTAGTAAAAATACGTGTACATCTGATACTTTTAATATATTTTAAGTATTCTCATGTTTAGAGTTTTCGTGTAATAGAGGTTTAGGGAACACTGTTTTTGTGAATAATTAGTTTTTATCTTCAATCTAGTCTTTAATTTTCTCTTAAGTATTCATAATAAAATAACAATAAGAAAGATGAACAACAAATAATTAAAATATATTTTAAAATTAAATATAAGAATTATAAATTTTAAAAAATGAATGTCTAAAATAAAAATAAAATTTTAATAAGAACTGAAGTACAAATTTAAAAAAATTAAAAAATATGAGAAACTTGTTTTTCACTTGGACCATCAAATCCTGTATTAGGTTAGAAAATGATATAAATAGAAAAGGGTGGAGCAATAAAGGGGTATAAAAAATGTGGAGTAAGATAGAATTTTATAATGTTGGTGATTTTCAAAAAGCTATCTAAAGAGTGATTAAAATAGCTCAAAATTGACTCAATAAATAAAAACTATACATTGCAAATACATTTATAAACTTCTCGTAAGGTATAAAATTAGTAAAGTATAATGTATTTTATAATATAATTTATACATTTACGTCACTTATACATTGTAAATACATTTATACATTTACGTCATTTATTAATGTAAAATATAATTTTTAATGTACGGTAAAATTAATTTTTTTATTAAATATAATGTTAATTAATAATTTTACTTTTAAGAGAGTCAAAACCAACTAAGAAAACCTGAGCCAGTTCTAAAAGACTACTTTTGTTAGACAGTTTTACCAAAAAACACCCTAATAGTTGGGAGCTTTACAACTTGTAATAGATTTCGATTGGGGGTTTTTACATAAAAAATAACTGAATCCTCAAGACGATGAAAACAACTCTAACGTCAACGATCCTAATGGAGACGAGTGCCACACACCAATTCCGAATTAGGGGGAGGAGGGGGGGGGGGGAACTACAAATATAGAAGTGGCAACAGTCCAGCTTCGAAATATATGACAAGGTCCCATGATTTATAATGTTAACACCATGTCAGCCAAATATGATAATCTAGACGAAAGATTGTTGCACAAATTTATGAAACAAAGCAAACAAGTAACCCCAACAGGCAACATGAAAAAGGAAAAAACAACCAATTCTAAAGATGCTGATCCTGGCAAAGTTGACATGTTGTGTCTCATAGGAACATACATTAGGAAATTAGTTAATTTAGACAGCAGGCTCATCCAACTCATCCTGTGTTTTCTTCCTGTACTTGCGGTTCAATCTATGAGAACTCTTCTTAACATCTTCAATGGCTTCTTCAGGCATATCCTCCTCCATTGCACAAACATCACTATTTTCACTCTCACTGGCTGCTATACTAACAGTGATAGCTCTTCTATTCTCCTTCCCAACATCACCTTTATGCTTTGGAACATTTTCATGCTCAGCCGTTGTGGCATCCCCGGATTTCTTCCTTGATATGAATGTAACTGATGGAAGATCATCCATGGCATCCTCTTCCTCTGATCCAGCAGCCTTTGACCCCTTTAGCTGTGAAAGGAAACTCATATACGCTGCCTTATTCGACTTGTCATCAATGTCATCGCTTGAATCATCAAAAGTATATCGTGTGTATCTCGACGGATTCCGAATGTAATCTGGAACAGCCGAAGCAAATTCTTGTGCCTTAGATGGCTGCTCCAAAGCTGCTTCTTCTTCAGCGGAAGAAGTCTTCATTCTTACATCCCTCGTTCCTTCATATTCATCGTCGTCATCACCCCTAACATCACACTCAGGATCAAACCGAACTCGTTTCTGGGACTTGTGTTCTGGAGGCTTATCTTTACTCTTCAAAATGGGCTTTAGGTTCATACTATCGCCACCACGGTTGCCATCCCCGGTGTCAGCCTCAGGAGCTGATTTATCAGAGACGTGCAAACCATCAATTTTTTTAGCAGCTTCATCATCCTGCTTCAGCCTAATCTTTGCAGCCAAGTGGTTGGCACGTGGGTCCCTCACGTGTTCTCCAAACCTAGAGGGAAAAGCGTTGCCATAATCAATCTCAACACCATCATCAGCTATATCCTTCATATAAACTCGATCCCCCTGGTTCTCCTTCCCAATTGCTTGTTTATCATATTTGTCTTCCTCTTCCTGCACAAACCAATTGATTCAAGATTTTCATTCAGAAAAGTTTCCTAAAGAATAGTTCATCATCCGAAATTCAATTCATGCCGGTTCTAATTGTAATTTCAAATATTCAGTGAAAATTGATCAGAATATAATACAACAAGAGATAACGGATTAGTAGTACCTCGTAATCGAGGGTGCAATCGAGGCCAATACCAGACCTAATTTGCCACTGTTCATCGTCGTAATCGTCGGGTTTGAGCTGCGTGCGACGAAACCCGACGTCACCATCTCCTCCGTCGTCGTCATCTTCGTTGAGATCATCGAGGTCATTCTCCAGCTGAGCCCGGAAGGTGGAAGAAAAAGAGGCGGAGGAGGTTTCGGCGGTGGACCATGCGTAGGGTTTAGGGTCGGGTTTAGGTTGGGATTGGTTGGTTCGGGTGGATGGTGTGGGATTGATTTCGTCGTCGGCGAGGGACCAGAGAGAGGAGAGAGAAGATGGGGAGGTTGAAGAAAGAGGAAGAGAGCCGAAGGCTTTGTCGACGCGGACTCTGAAACTGTCTTCCATTTCTATGGCTATGTTAATGCTTCTGGTTCTTCGTTCAGGTTTAGTTTCGTTGTGCTTTGGGATACGAATACGATGTGTGTAGTGACTAGTGAGGTCTTTGGATGGAAGGCGGCAAAAAGGATTTGGATTGGGTGAGGCCCAATATTAGTGACTCTAACTAGCCCAACAATGTTGCTTGCAACCCAGCGGGATACCCAAACACCTTATCGGTAAGGGCGGGTAGACAGGTAGCTATGGGCCTGCGACGCCAAAAACTACTATAGGTAATGAACCCACTTCGCATCCCATTAAAAAACTCTCCCACCATCAAGCCAACAAAAGAAGAAAAAAAAACTTTCCCACCACATGTTGCATAAAAAATCTACAATGTTGATAAAAAAAAAAAAAAAAAAGAATAGTATCCACAATGTTAGTATTAATTTCTATTTTTATTTTGAATCTTATAAATAATTATACACATAATAAATTTTATGAATCAACTCTAATAAAAATTATCAATTTCAGAAAGTTTTTCAACATTACCATTGGATTACGGTTCACCGGTACGAGGATTGATATCTAAAAATTAAAAGTGAAATTATGGGTGTGTTTGGTAAAGCTTTTTTATCAAGTGTTTTTGTTCTAAAAAAGCAGGAGTCATCTTTTTGTGTTTGGTAACTCAAAAAACCCATGAGCTTTTGCTCTCGGCTTTTGAGAGCCGGGTGTGCTTTTAAGAGCCCTCAAGAATAACTTTTCAAAGATGCCTTTGGCTCTTTAAAAAGTAAAATAACAAATTAATCTTATATTTTAATTAAAAAAAACCAATTTTACCTCAATTAATTATATTTAATTTTATATTAATACATCATATACTAATAAAAATGTCGTTGTAGTAATTTATTACTTTAGAGCAACTATCAAATAGATTTACCAAACGTGATATGTGTGACTTCTGCTTATTGAGAGCAATTTTGAGTTATTTACCAAAACAATCATCATTAGACTCCGTCAGCTGCTTTTTTAGAGCTCAGCCGCTTTTTGAGAGCCATAACATTACCAAACCGGGCCTAATACTTGCAAAACTAAAATATTAATTAAAATAGTAGCACTACGAAATATATTAGGGAGTTATTAGAGAACCAATAAATTCAAATATAAGTTATTATTCAAAACTAAAAATAGTTATTATCCAAAACTAAACACAATTATCATCCAAAATTGTATAAAATTATCATTCGAAACTAAACAAAATTATCATCCAAATAAAACACAACTTATCATTTAAAATGAAGAAAATTATCATCCCAAATTAAAAAAATTATTATGCAAACAAAACACAACTTAAACATATGTAACCTCCTCACTACTACCACAATTATTAGCACCATCATCACTACAACAACAACCACCTCATCACCACCACTACCACAACCGCAACACCACCACCACTACAACAACAACAAAAACAATGAGGAAGCGACCAAGAAAAAAAAAAGAAGGGGCGGCAACGATCTGCGCGACGCGAAGAAGAGGAAGAAAAAGAAGAAGTGGCGGTGGCGAGAAGAAGATGACGATGAAGCAGCGATGGCGACCGAGATCGCACGAAGAAGAAGATGCGACGACTTTAGTGAAGTTCGAATAGATCAACGTTGTGCTTTGCCTCATCACTAGTATCGAAGTCAACAAGGTGAAGATCAAGAAACGATGATGGTACGATGATGCGATGAAGTGGTGGCAATAAAGAAGATCGCGACAAAGAAGAGGAAGAAGTGGTGGCGATGCGGCGATGATATAGATGTCGAAGGCGAAGAAGAATTCAGGCGAGGGCAGGACGAAAATGAGTTTTGGTCGGGGAGAGGGTGGAGGGAGGGGAACGAGTAAGAGAAGATGAGCCGTGTTAATTGGAAAAGGAAAGAGGAGAAAATGCTATTATTTATTGGTTGGCTAGTTGGTTTTTTTTATTGGTTTCTTAGTATTTTTCTAATTAAAATGAGACTAAAAGAAGTATTAGCTAAAACAAATTGGCAGGTATTCAAGACACCAAAAAAAAAATTGGCAGGTACTTAAGCATTTTTTGGACCAAATCGTATCTTTAAAATTATAGGATATAGTATACTTTTTGTCCCTAGAGTTTGTTAAAAGTTTTAAAAATACTCTTAAGTTTTATTTTGTTTTAATTTTGTCATTGAAGTTTTCGATTTGCATCCAATATACCCCCGGTGGTTAAATTTTAAAAAAATTAAAGATAAATTCATTAATAATAAGATAACGATATAATTAGCTTGTTTGTGTTGAAAATTATTTTTATGAAATTATTAGTAAATTAATCTTGAATTTCTTTAAAAAAAATAACTGTTAGGGATATATTTGATACAAATTAAAAACTTCAGAGATAAAATTAAAATAAAATAAAATTTAAAGATATTTTTAAAACTTTTGACAAATTTAGGAATAAAAAGTATACTTTACTCAAAATTACAAAAATGATTTCTATTGTATCTATCTTTCTTTCCATTGTTTTCAACATTTTTGTTGTTCAAATCTAACACCATGATTTCGGAACCAACTAAAAAAGAAAAATCATACAGAGAGAAAGAGAAAGGGTCAGTTTGGATTGGCTTTTGAAAAAAGATTTTTTTTATCTACGTCTTATTTAAAAAGATTTTTTTTAATAGAAATCATTTTTTTTTAAAAAAACAACACATTGTTGGCTTCTTAAAAAAGCACATAATTTACTTTTTTTTTCTAAATAATTTTTTTTTTCAAAAATATATTCAAATGATATAAATTTAATAAAAAATATTTTTTTAACCAAAAATACGTTTTTTTTTAAAAAAAAATAATCCAAACAAAGGGTTATTATAGACTTACAGTGGAAGTAGATGTTAATATGTAATCTCACATATTGAAGCGGGGACAAAGACAAAACGGAAAGAGGAACAAAATCAACGTCACTCTCATTTAGCTCAAACTCAACAGCTTAATTTTTTCGTTTAATCTTATCTTTTATTAGCACAATATTAATTTAATTTTTTATATTTAATTTTATCAGCGGTCAAATATTCGATGATGAGAAATATTATTTTATTCTAAATGATGATTGGAACAACAATTTTGTTTTGTTATTATTATTTTGGTCATGGGATTTTGCAGTTGAGCCAAGAGGAAAAGGATACATCGTTTATCCACTGTCCTATTTAATTATTCAGAATTCAGAATAGGCCCACTCTTGTGCTTCCCTTCTACTCCACTGCTTAATCGAAACAAGCTTGCTAATTCAGCCAACAACAGTACGAAACTCAACTCACATATTATTATAAAGCAACAAAATCACACTCTCACACATCACTCTCACTCACTACAACAATCGGTGATAGTGAGTAGTGACTAGTGATGATGGGCGCTGCTACGGTGCTACTCGTCGTTGTAGTGGCGGCGATTTGGGTGGCGCAATCGGACTCAGAGTACATAGAGTACAACACCACGCAGAGGATCGTCAACGGTCAAATCAACGTTCACTTGGTGCCTCACTCCCACGACGATGTTGGCTGGCTCAAGACCGTTGATCAGTACTACGTTGGAGCCAACAACTCCATTCGTGTTAGTCTTCATTTTCTCTCTTTAATTTTGACTTTCCAGCTTCCAATAATTTCTATCTGTCTCACTTGTACATGGGAAACGCTACTTGGCAGGGTGCATGTGTGCAGAACGTGCTGGATTCTGTGATATCTGCGCTTTTGGAAGACAAGAATCGCAAGTTTATATATGTTGAGATGGTAAAGTTCTTAAGGGAAATGAGGACTAAAGTGCCAAATTAGTCCCTCAAATTGGGTCCATTCACCAAAGTGATTCTGAGATTTCAATTGCATTGTTAAGAGCTCCGGGCACTATAGTCTATAGTAGTGCCTGAGTCCTTGTCCGGGAGTGAGTCATCACAGGAGTGATAGCCCTTTACTCACTCCCGGAAATGGAACTCAGGACTACTATGCCGTCCGAAGCTCAATCTCCGGACCTTAATAGTGCAATTGGAACTTCAACACTGCTTTAGTGCACGGGACCAATCTCAGGAGTTTTAGTCTGGAAATGAATGGTTGGTGTGTGTGACTGTAAATTTTATATTTTAATTGTAATTTTTTTATACAGGCATTTTTCCAACGATGGTGGAGACAGCAAAGTAAAGCTAAGAAAATTAAAGTGAAGGAGCTTGTTGACTCGGGTCAGCTTGAATTCATGTAAGTATTGTATTTTCTTCTGCCTGAAGCTCTACTTAGTAGTTACTGTTTTTGAATTATTGCCTATAATTTACTTTGATCAGTTTGATATTGCAATATTTGAATGAGTACCTTGTAACTTGTAAGTTAAGTTTGTTTGATTTGTATAATCTATGTAAATCAAACATAAGTCAATGATGCATGAATCTGATTGATATCATTCCCCTTTAATATTTGGTTTTGTTTTTGAAGAAATGGGGGCATGTGCATGCATGATGAGGCCACCCCGCATTACATTGACCTGATTGATCAGACAACTCTTGGGCATCAATTCATTAAAGACGAGTTCGGTAAGACTCCAAGAGTTGGCTGGCAGATCGATCCTTTTGGTCATTCTGCAGTTCAGGCATACTTGCTTGGCGCTGAGGTACGTTTATCATAATCCAGTTATGTAGAAACTTATCTGTATTTCTCAAACTAACTAGTTTCAGTGGATTAGAAGTTTAGAACTAGACTATTATAGTGGAACCGTTCTCACAATCAGATTGAAGTTAAATGATGAGATTATGAATTTCCATATTGCTATTAGAGTATTAGTGCTTGATAGAGTGTCCAAGTTCTATTGGTTATATCTATGTTGCAGCTGGGATTCGATTCGCTCTTTTTTGCCAGAATTGATTACCAAGATAGAGCCAAGCGATTGAAGGAGAAGACACTTGAGGTTATTTGGCAGGGTTCTAGGTCTCTTGGTTCTTCTTCACAAGTTAGTTCCTAACAATGTTTCTATGTAAATATATAAGGTTTTGTTTTCCAGTTCCTTCATAGGTGACTTCATTGCAGATATTTACTGGGATATTTCCCAGGCATTATGATCCACCTGATGGTTTCACGTTTGAGATCAATGATGTTTCCCCTCCTATTCAGGTAAATTTCTTGTATTCATTTAGAATTTATGGAAAGAATGTGTTGAATACTTTTTTATTATTCTCTTCTGAGATTCAAGTAAAATTATATTGAAGGATGACGTTCTACTGTTTGACTATAATGTTCAAGAAAGGGTCAATGACTTTGTAGCTGCTGCCTTATATCAGGTGAGTTGTTGACCATTGATACCCTGCCCCCCCCTCTCTTGTTATGTTGACGTCTTTTCTTTTTCTTTTCCATGGTGCAGATTAATCTCTCTCTCTCTCTAAATCATACAAGAACAGAAGTTATATTTTAATTGCTTGCTTCAGTGTGTTATATTTGATTTTTCAAGAGAAAATTGTTGGTCTAGTATTATCATCTCATGTATCAATGAAGAATGTATGGTTAGCAATATTCTATGAACACTTGAGTAGAGAGACTATGACATTTTGAGTGGTTTAATTAGATGTCAAAAATTAAATAAGGTTACTTTGATAAATAATTAATCCTGAATTTTAGGTTTCTTAACTCTCCGCATCATACTAAAGTAACAAATAAAAAACTAGAGGTAGAGCAAGGCATGGAGGCAGTTGCATTTCATTTGGTGCTTTTGACAGCAAAACTTTAAAATATTTATGTTTTGGAAAAGTTCTTAGAAGGCTTTGTTATGCTTTAACATAGTCACGTGAGCTTCTTGATAGCTAGGGCTGTCAATGCATGTGACTTACCTAAAAGAAAACTTCAGCTTCTCTTAAATTCTAACAGTTTTGCTTTCCTGATTTAGACATATACTTCCGGATGCTCTCAATAGTTTATGATCACTTTAATAAATAAAACAATTTGTTAATTGATGTATTTGTAGATTTTTACAGGATGTTTAGCACCAAAGGCCACATCATTCCAAGTGAGGCCTAAAAAGGGCCTAATGGTGCAATAGTTGACGAGACTGGATTTTATTTTTATATCATATATTAACTTTGGTTTTATACTTTTATGTTGTTTGAAACATAATAGTATCATCCTATGGAAGTTACAAACTGAATTGTCTTTGTCCATATCTAGGCTAATGTTACCAGAACCAATCACATTATGTGGGCAATGGGGACAGACTTTCGGTATCAATATGCTGATTCTTGGTTCAGGCAGATGGATAAGTTTATTCACTATGTGAATCAGGTTCTCTACCTTCGCAATTGTTAGCTAAAATGTTTCTATGGAGTCATTGTATTTCCTACTTGATAGGACATCTAGATTTTACCACTTCTGAGTTAAAAATTGTGTTTTCTTTTCATGTCATACACTCAGGATGGGCGTGTCAATGCATTATATTCAACACCGTCTATCTACACTGATTCAAAATATGCAGCAAATGAGCAATGGCCGCTTAAAGTTGATGATTTCTTCCCGTGAGTTCTTTTTGAATATATATACTTTTGTTTTTTATTTATGTTTTGATGATAGATAAGAAGGAGGATAAGAAGTGAGGGAGGGGGGGGGGGGGGCGGGACTTTGTTTGGAA
>JASCZI010000001.1:506019-516281 GCA_036250425.1 Stylosanthes scabra
CCATTGGGCCCTGATCAACAAAACAACCCTGAGCTGTCTAAAAGTCAGTGGATGGCAGGGAAAAAGGTGAGATTGAGATTCTTTGTGAGCATGAGTGCTGTGTTCTTTTCTTCTTAGCTGATTTCAACACACTGGAGTCAATAATACAAACATTTTTTCCATCTTAAAGTCTTTGTTTTGTTATGAATTTCTATCACAAGACTTTAACCCCCAAACAGGAGGAAGGCAATTCTTTATCCTCACTACCATTCTCTCACTTCCCATCCTTTCTTTTCCTCCCAAGATATCTATACATTGTTGAAAGATATCAGTTTTAATTCAAGGTACATAATTTCAGATATGCGGATCACCCAAATGCGTATTGGACTGGCTATTTTACAAGTAGGCCAGCTTTAAAGGGTTATGTGAGAGTGATGAGTGGTTACTTTCAGGTAAAATCTTATGCTCGTTTTTACTTATAAGTTAGTTGTCATCATCGTGAGCTCTCCCATACTTCCTTCTTAGAACGTCTATTACTTTCTTGTTGAAATTTAGGCAGCAAGGCAATTGGAATTTTTTAAAGGGAGGAATGCATCTGGACCAAATACTAATTCACTAGCAGAGGCTTTAGCAATTGCCCAACATCATGATGCAGTTAGTGGCACAGAGAGACAACATGTTGCTGCTGATTATGCACTGCGACTGTCATTGGGCTATAAGGAGGTGCATATTGATAATTTTCTATTTAGTTGGTGATAACATAAAATTAAATGGACTACTATTTCTTGATTTGCAGGCAGAAGTGGTGGTTGCATCTGCCCTTGCTTTCTTGTTAAACCAAAAATTAAGTTCGCAACAGGAGAAGCCGGTGACGGACTTACAGCAGGCAATGCACTATGGACTCAGAATAAGTTTCTTAAGTTTTCAGTCGACAATTTTATCATAAATTAGCTTCTAATGTGTTACTTCTTGTCTTGACTGTTGACAGACAATTAAAAACTAAAATTAATTATTTGATTTTTTATTTTTATTTTTATTTTTCTGCAAGCCACATATCTGGAACATGAATTTGTACATTCTGAAACCACTCATCCCCTAGGGAAAATATTGTTTATCTGCATGAACCATTGTAAGCATATAAAGTATCATTTGTTCTGTGTTTACCCTAATAAATAAAACAATTCAAATAGGAGTGCAATTCTTTGAGCTTTGGGACAACAACTTTGACCGAATGCATTTTCTGTCGCTTTTGACTGTATTACTGTGTAGTTAAGGTTATCGAGATCTATTATATGATCACTTTACTAGTTTATTTTTAATCAAAGGCTTGATAAAGTATGTGATGTTAGAGTCTGTAAATTTACTTTAGTCACGTGTGAACACTTTGTAATATTATGGATTTATGTTAAAACCTGTCATGTGACTCTGCCTGCAGTGTCCTTTACTCAATATAAGTTACTGTCCTTCGTCAGAAGCTACCTTGACCAATGGAAAAAGCTTGGTAAGTATAATAATGTACATCAGTCAACCATTAAAAGCAAGAGTTGCATCATTGAAAGTTATGAGCAGAAGTTATGAGCAGATATGAACCTCTTCAATATAATGTTTCTCTTGATGTTGTTGCCTTTTGTAGGTCATTGTTGTTTATAACCCACTTGCTTGGAAGAGGGAGGAAGTAATTCGAATTCCTGTAAGTGCATACAATGGTATTTATTGTTCTATAAATATAACATTCCATCATCACTTCTGAATCCGTTGTTAATGCCACACTCTTGGATCTCGGTAATCATTGTCATTTTCTTCTAAGCGATTAAAGCTTTAGTGTTAAAGTTTAGCCATTGTTTGCTAAGTTCATTCTTTAATGACTGATGCCCAAAACCTGCTTGCTGCAGGTTTCCACCATAGACATTTCTGTCAAGGATTCTGCGGGGAATGAAGTTGAGTCTCAAATTCTGCCACTATCCAATGCCACTTTAATCTTAAGAAAATACTATATCAAAGCATACCTAGGAATATCTCCTGGTGCAGAACCCAAGTACTGGCTTGCATTTCCAGTGTCGGTACCTCCCCTTGGTTTCAGCACATACATAGTATCCAGGCCTAGAAAGACAGGTAAGAGGTGTTGCTTCTGTTCCTAACTTCTTATCTTCCACTCTATGCTTCTATCTACTGGTAAGTGGGACTGAGAGCAATTCACTAAATGGCAAAGGTGATCGTTCAACCATATCAAAGGTGCACAAATCAGAAGGAAGTACAAATAATAGCATAGAAGTTGGACAAGGGAATTTAAAGCTGCTTTATTCCGCAGATGACGGAAAGCTTACACGTTATGTTAACAATAGAAATCTTGTGAGTCCTTAGTACACATCTGTTAGGGGGTTTTTCTATTTTTTACATTTTTTATGCTTAAAGGTTTTCCAGTGCACTCTAAGATCAAGATAAGATGTTACCTGAATAAGTGTTGCCAACACTTGCACATTTCAATTTGCATTATGGCATAAAGTTTGTTATGCTGATGTTCATATTCTGTCTTGGTTTTGGCTGAAGGTTAAAGCATCCGTTGAACAAACATACAGTTATTATTCTGGAAATGATGGGACAGATAAAGATACTCAGGTAGTACAATGTTAGTATGAACAAATTTTTAAATGATAATATTTATATCATGGTCAGTCTCCTATAGATTATAATTATTGCTCCCTCCATCCAAAATTGCATAAATACATTTCGATGGGGGAAGTACATTTTTATTTTCTTGAGTTTGTTTTGCTTTATTCTAGATAGCAATATGATCATACCATTTCTTACTTGCTTCAATCAATACATACTATTCTTAAATAAAACTAATTAAAATATTTCTTTGGGATTACCAACTTTTGTTTCTACATGAAGGCTTCTGGGGCATATGTATTCCGTCCAAATGGATCATTTCCAATTAAATCTGATCGCCAGGTTTCGAACTTTTCCTTCTTCAATTTTAAACAATTGGCAATAGTTTGATTTATGGCCAATCCACAAAACAGTTTAAGATGCTTATTCTGTATGTTCATTCGTGTTCAGAAATCTTTTACTGTTCTAAGTGGTCCAGTGTTGGATGAGGTTCATCAGCAGCTTAATCCATGGATATCTCAGGTAAATTATGGTTAGAATAACCATGAAATCAACTAATTTCCTCAAGCATTCTCATCACTCCCTTCCCATGGTATCCAATGAAACTCACAAATTTTTGTAAAACGAAAGCTATGTTTCTTGTGATTATCTTCTTTTATGTGGAGCTTAAGCGTCGTTCTTCTTTTTTCAGATTACAAGGATATTCAAGGGAAAGGAACATGCTGAAGTCGAGTTCACAGTATGTTAATTCCCCTGTTTTCCAATTGCCAAGCAATTAATATATATATATATATATTCTTTTTCTTATATATGACTCAAGCAGATATGAATTTGCATCTAAAATCTGTTCATGCATATGTAGGTTGGGCCTATACCTGTGGATGATAACATTGCGAAAGAACTTATTACCCAATTTACAACCTCATTGAAGACAAACAGCACATTCTACACAGATTCCAATGGACGTGACTTCATTAAAAGGGTTGAATTTATTTTACACTCTTTTTTGTTAGAAACATTAAATATTTTTGCTTATTAGACTGCATAACTTCCTTGATATAGCATTAAACCATTATAATTTGCATGTTTATGGAGAAACACTTAAGTCAGATTTTTTTATGGAAAGTGGCCATCAAACTCAAAGGAAAAATCCTCAGGATGCCAATAATGCCAGCAATATCTACTTTATTTATGTTGGGCACAAAATTACCAGTAAGACTTAAAAAATAGATTATGAAGATTGGAGTTCAAGTTTGATGATTATACATACAAGAAAAATAATATTTGAAATAAATAATAAGTATTGGAGTTAATTTTCTCGAGGAGAATATGATGAAAGCTTGATAGGTGATTTTTGTTCAGGTGTAAAAAAGAGAATAAAATCTTAGTCTCTTTCTGAAGATTGGATAAGGTCGAAAATAGTATGAGTTAGGATTGTCTAAAAGAATCCATTGAATATTGGTTGTTCAAAAAGTTCAATGCATTGGTAAGCTGAATCAATCTTGTGGGATAAAACAATTTAAATTGTTTTGCAGATTCGAGATTTCCGGACAGACTGGGATCTACAAGTGAATCAACCCATAGCTGGAAACTATTATCCGGTGTGTTTAATTTAAGTGAAGACGCATGATCCATCCACTATTCTCTGTGTATATTCAATTTTCACATTTTTTTCTGTATATAAAATGATTTTATAGACTAGCTGCTTCAAGTCTTTTTCCTCAAATCTATTTTCTTTTCATGGCTGATCTAATATTTCCACTTTTATATATTTAAATTTCAATCTTTGAGTTCAGTGTTCAGTTGTGACATGAAGCAATCTTTTTCTATCCCTACAATGAAGCCTATTGGCATGTCTTAGAAAGATGTGTTATTATGTCCATCATATTCTGGTCTGTCTTTCCCCTCTTTAAATGGATATTAATGAAAAAATATTGTGGGTTATTACCATTCTTTAAGGTTAACTTAGGAATATATGTCCAAGATAGCAACATGGAACTCTCAGTGTTGGTGGACCGCTCGGTTGGGGTTTCAAGCTTGGTAGACGGTCAAGTAGAGCTCATGCTCCACAGGTTTGTTATGTTTCTTGTCCATCTCTATTTACGTTCTATTTGCTTCATGTTTACTCTATAGATTTAAGTGACAAATAATTTTTGCTGTTTCTTTCTTATACGATGCTCCTGTGCATTTTTCCAGGAGGCTTATCCATGATGATGCAAGAGGCGTTGGTGAGGCACTCAATGAAACAGTTTGCATTGCTGGTAGCTGTGAAGGATTAACTGTTAAGTATATCTTACCAAAGAGCCTATTTACTAATACTTGCATAGTGATCTATGGCTATTTCATCTCTATATGAGGGTAACCTGAAGTATCTGCAAGATGCATTAAAGATACTACATAAAATGAAAAATTGCAGCTATATTCTACTAATGCCAGTTTATGTGATATATCCAGATTCAAGGAAAACTATACCTTAGAATTGACCCTATAGGTGAAGGTGCTAAGTGGCGTCGAACAGTTGGCCAGGAATTATATTCACCATTGTTGTTGGCATTCACAGAACAGGTAAAGCATAAGGGGAATAAATACGAGAAGTAGAATCGCGTCCTTCATCATAACTGTTTTCTGTTATTCTTGCAGGATGAGGATAATCTGTCAAATTTTCAATCATCAACATTTTCTGGCATAGATTCTTCATATAGTTTACCAAACAATACTGCTCTTTTAACCCTCCAGGTATACAACTATATTTGGGGCAAACAGCAAAAATAGAAGATGGAGCTCTAAAATGCTTTCTAGTTCATTATGTCCAATCTTTTCGTGATGTGATTTTATTGTTTTTATGGACATTGCAGGAACTTTACAATGGAAAAGTACTTCTAAGATTGGCTCACCTTTATGAGGTTTTTATTATTTTACTGATTTTTCCTCAGTTCGTGTTATTGTATAAATAAGCAGTAGTATGTAATCACTAATGCAAACATGCATGCATTTCTATTAAATTAATGGAATATATTTACAATGTAATTGTGTGAATGTTAAGATTAATGACAGTTTGTCAATGCAACTGCAACAGTTAGTTTACTCTCTAAAGAAATTTATAATTTAACTTGGACTGGCTTGTTATAATTCAAACATCAAATACAATATACTTTCTAATCATTTATATTATTCATACTCACTTATGTCTTGTACATTCATACACACTTCTCCACCATTGGATAGCCGATATGGTATTCTATTTCTAATTTATGTTTTCTGGGTATTTGTTGCATGAAAGATTGGGGAGGACAAAGATTATTCAGTAGCGGCAAGCGTGGAATTGAAAAAATTGTTTCCTAACAAGAAAGTAAGATTTATAACTACTACAGGCTACTCTCTTTTCCACTTGTCCTCTCTAGTTTTCATTCTAATGAGTTGATAACATTTTCAGATAAGTAAAGTGACAGAGATGAGTTTGTCTGCAAATCAAGAAAGAGCTGAAATGGAAAAGAAGAGATTAGCATGGAAAGTAGAAGGCTCCACAGAAGAAACTAAGGTGGTGAGGGGAGGGCCTGTTGATCCTGAAAAGTTGGTGGTTGAACTTGCTCCAATGGAGATTAGGACATTTTTCATTGAGTTTGATTCCCTCCTAACAGTTCCTGAAGCAGAAAATCATGTGGCAACGTAGTAAAAGGAATGTTTTCTTGTTGTAGGGTTCTCTCTATATATGTTGTTGGAAGGGTTCTCTCTACATATGTTGTTGGAAATTGTGTTTACTAGCAGAGTGTATCCTTTGTAGGGATCACCATCCTGTAAACTCTAAAGTGGGGAAGTTAGTACAGTGAGGGTTAATTACTCTTAAATTTAGTAACTAAGCATTCACTTTGAGGATCTAAATTCCATTTGTAGTATTTGATCTCATCTATGGAATTGACACAAATCTTTATGATCTAAACCCTATATGCAGTTAAAGAGATGTTATTACTAATTAGTTAGAAACGAAACATGATTTAAATGATAGTTTAGGGGAATCATGTGCCTTTTTTCTTTTGTGTTTTAAGATGGGAGATTTCTATGATTGATTAGGGAGAAGCACGTGAGTTTTCCCCATTCTAGGCCAGGTGGACCCCTAAGCTAAGGATATTGAATAGAAGCATTTCAATGGCTGCAGAGGTTTTAAGAGGATATTAGCTTTATTCTTTTTGTGTGCTGGAATTTGGTTGGTTACCTATCTAATGACTTCCAAACTTTCTACTTTTAGTGAGTTGTAAAATAAGATGGGGAGAGTTGTGTGGAAAAGCTATGATGTAGACAAAGCTATTCTCATCAACTCTCTCTTGTATGAGTTTAAGTGTGAAGAGAAAGAAAAAGGTGAGAAGATGAAGAACAGAAGAGTAGATGTGAATGGAAGAAGAAAGATGAACAGAGAGAATTGAGAGAAGAGAATGTTTTTGATTCTGCATCTCAATGGGTAAAGTTACCGGAACTAACTACAACAAACTAACTAATCTCTATTTATTACAGCAATTACACTAACTAATTAAGTTACCTGCTAACTAACTTACCGGTTACCAAAATCTTCTAGAATCATCTAACTCTTAACAAACTATTATTAACTAGTCTGTACAAGTAACTAATTACAGTACACTTCAAGTAACAAGTTGTGCTTTTAAGAACAAGAACTTGACAGACACAGTTGACAATATGATAGAAATTTGTTACTTCAAAACTTCTTACTTTTTAGAATTTATTTGATTATTTTCCATACCAGTGCTATATGTCAAGTTGAGGTAGCACTCAGATTTATCTCATTCTCACAGACTAAAACCTTTAAAGGTTATCTTGCATCGTGCTGCTAAGGAACATGCAATGCTATATAATGAGACTTTTTGAAGGACAGATATTCTGAACTTGGCAGATAATTCACTATTACATGTACTAATGAAGATTTTGTTTTGCGATATTGAACTTTTATTCTAATTTCAATTATATATCATTGAGCAATTTTTGGGCGTATTTTGGAGTTCGAGATTCCTTTCCTTCCCCCACCTAGTGGATATAGAAGTTTAATCAACTCTGTCTTGTGTGTTTAATACCTGTGAAATTGTTTTCTAGAAGTGTGTCTTGCATTTTCAATTTCATGATCTGAGATTTTTTAAAAATATATTTATCAGTTTTTAAGTTTGTTTTAATTTATCAAATTTTAATGTTTTATGGAGTTAAACAAAAGAGGAAAAAAAAAGGATAAAATTTAGCAATAAATGCTTAATTTCTTAATGTGTGATTATGCAAGTGAATTTTAGCCAAAGAAGGTGAAATGTGTCAAGTATAATAGAAGAAACAAATGGATTCTTTGTTGGATATTAATAATAATTGAGATTTTTATTTTGAATTAATGGTACAAATGGATTAAGAGATGATGGCAATTGTTTACATAAGCTAGATGTCGTGCTTGAAGAGTATTACTTTTGTATAAAAGTTGTCACGTTGCCAAGAAGACAGTTATCTTATAGTTGTATAATTGATGTAATCATGATTGAGGAGTTTATGAGAGAAGCAAACAACTTTTCCGTAAGTGCGTGCTTTCAAGTTTAAATGTTGAACACTTGATTTTTTTTTTTTTTACTAAAAAACAAATTACAAGTCAAAAAGGCAAGCAACAAAAGAAGAGAGATCACTAGAGCATGAAAGAAATATCTTGTTCAAGAATAGTAACCAAAGTTTCTCTAGGCTTTATCCAAGTGACATAGTCAGCACCTCCCTTGGCACCACTTTTTGCCAGCCAATCAGCAGCAGCATTAGCTTCTTTCTTAATCAACCTGAATTGGATCTTCCAAGACCAACGGAGCATATCCTGAATTTTTTGAAAAATATCAACATCAACAGAACCTGAGTTAAATGAAAGAATATTTTGAAGACAACTGAACACCTCTAGAGAATCTGTCTCACACACAAGAGATTTAACACCAGCCTCCCAAACAAGCAGTAGACCCTGCCAAACCGCAAATAATTCACAACGGAAAATAGATCACATAGGAAGATGTCCTAAACGACCAAGCATCCAAAGACTAGAATTATTCCTAAGCACAATTCCAAAACCAGCACTATTACAATCTCCAAAAATGCTAGCATCACAATTAACCTTGGCATAATTAGATGGAGGAGGTTCCCAAAAAGAATTACAACCAGAGGGTTGATGAAGAGAGTAAAATCCTTGCATAGAATTCAATTCATGGATGGCTAGTCTAGTAAGGGCTGCCACTTTGGAAGTAGACCAAGAGTTTAAAGGATCAAAAATCTTCGAGCATCTCTGGCGCCAAATCCACCATAAACCAGCTGAAATAGTTAATTCTCTCCCTGTCAACTTCTCCCTAAACCAATCAGAAAATTTCATACTAGATGAAGCATCCAAAATGGAGCTGTCCAACAACAACCAAACAAAGGCAGCATCCGGGCAATCTCTAAAGCAATGAAGAATTGTCTCAGGACCCAAGTTACACACACTACACACATCAGAAGAAGAGAGACCTCTCTGATGACGAAGAACATTAGTAGGAATAGCTTCATGACAAGCAAGCCAAATGATGAACTTATATTTTTCAGGAATATGCATCTTCCACAACCACTTCCAATTCACATTTGTGTCCCAGCTGAACTTGCGGTTAGCAAGCCAAAAATAACCATTCTTTGTGGTATAATTCCTAGAAGATGAAGGTTCCCAAAACCTACCAGCACCTTGCATGTTTAAAATAGGAACAGGAAGATGCAAGAGAAAGTCCTTCACATTCAAGGGAATAGGAGTAAAAAGATGATCAAGATTCCAAGCATTATTAGTCACAATATCATTAAGAGTGAGGTCCAAATCACAAATATGAACAAAGGGGAGAATTTCACCAAGCTTTCCAAGGGGGCTCCATGCATCATGCCAAAGAGATTGATCTAGACTTCCTGTATGCCAAACCAGCTCATCCCGGATCTTATTGTAGACCTTAACAATGTACTTCCAAAGGTCAGAAACACCATGTAAAGAATTCCAATTCCGGGACTCATTCAAGTATTTTTTTGTCACCATTTGAACCCAAAGCTTGTCTTTACAGTGAATGATTTGTCACACCAGCTTTCCAAGTAATGCATAATTCACACATTGAGCATCCCGAATCCCAAGACCACCAAATCTTTTTGGAGTCACAACCTGCTTCCAATTAGTAAGCGCTAAACCCTTACCAGTAGCATCGCCTTTCCAAAGGAATTGGCGCATCAACGAGTTAATCTTGTCATGAGCATATGCAGGAAGAAGAGTAACCTGCATCTGATAATCAGGGATAGAAGAAATGACAGATTTGACCAAGCATAATCTACCGGCTTTATTGAGCATTCTACCTTTCCAACTAGCCAAGCGCTGACTGATCTTATCAATCACTTCTTGAGCAGCTTTGCAAGAGGACCTCTCATGGCCTAGATTAACGCCCAAGTACTTGCCAAGGTTTTGAGTAAAATGAATGTTTGATACTCCAGCTAAAACATCCCTACGCCTTTGAGTAATATTTTTAGAACAGAAGGCCTTGGATTTTGAAAAATTAACCTTAGGCCTGATGCCCGAGTAAAAACATCAAGAGCATTCATAACCCCTTCGACCTGACCTTTAGTTGCTTTACAGAAAAGCATAAGATCATCTGCAAACATGAGATGCG
>JASCZI010000001.1:516308-532894 GCA_036250425.1 Stylosanthes scabra
AGATCGCCTTGCCTTAGGCCTCTTTGAGGGATGAAGCTCTGAAGTCTATCTCCGTTTCAAAGAAGAGAGAGGGAAGATGAAGATACACACCTCATTATAATGCTAACAACTTTGCTGGGAAAGCCAAATTTCT
Source organism: Stylosanthes scabra (assembly GCA_036250425.1). NCBI lineage: Eukaryota > Viridiplantae > Streptophyta > Magnoliopsida > Fabales > Fabaceae > Stylosanthes > Stylosanthes scabra. The sequence continues at coordinate 516,442 of JASCZI010000001.1, forward strand.
ACAAAGAATTTTCCAAAAAGCGCCAATCAACCCTATCATAGGCTTTTTCCAATTTTAAAGGCCATGGTACCTTTTTTTGATTTGGTCTTCTTCATAAAGTAAAGCACTTCCTGAGCAATGATAATGTTCTCACAGGTTCCTCTACTAGGAATAAAACCACCTTGGAGGGGCCCAATAATATCTGACAAGAAAGGACGAAAACGAGTTACCAGAACTTTAGTAATGACCTTATACAGAACATTACAAAGACTAATGGGTCGAAAGTCTTTCATACAAGTAGGAACCTCCACTTTGGGAATAAGGACTAACAAGGTCTCAAAGATAGAAAAGTCTAAGATATCACCTAAAAAAACCTTTTGAACAATTCTCCAGACATCTAATCCCACAACATCCCAATATTCTTTGAAGAAGAGAGCTTGAAAACCATCCGGCCTAGGAGCCTTAAAGGAATTCATGCTCCAAACAACACCACACACTTCCTCAAGAGTGACCGGTTCCACCAATTTCTCACAGGCCTCACGGCTGAGCTGAGGTAAAGGGATATCATGCAGCAGATCAACATCAACTCCTTCGGTTGACTTAAAGAGCCTCTAAAAATACTCATTAGCGTCTTTTTGAAGAAGAAAAGGATCAGAACACCAAGAGTCATCATCCAGCCTCAAACTATGAATCTTATTACGTTTACGCCTGACAACAGTTTGAAGATGAAAAAAAGAAGTATTAAGGTCACCAAACTTCACCCACTACTCCCTACTTTTCTGAAACCAAAGAAGTTCTTCTTGAATAAGAACAGAATTGAGTTCATTGTGCAGAATTCCTCCTCCTCAATAAGCTTCTGACTAAAGGACACCTCCAAAGAACGTTGTATCATATCAATCCTCTTCTGAAGGTCAAGCTTTCTCACAAAGATATTACCAAATACATCTGAGTTGAATTTCTGGGCATCTTTTTGGACCTCCTTGAGGCTTTGAGTAACGCTAGGAGAACCCGCTTTCCAAGCAGCATTAACCACATTTCTAAAAAGGGGATGAGTAGTCCAAGCTGCCTGAAAGCGAAAGGGGCGATTCTTTCTAATATTAGCATTCTTAGGGGGATAACACCTTATCAAAATAGGACAATGATCAGAGTGGTATCTGCCTAAAATTTCAGCATAAGTTTCAGGGAAACAAAGACGCCAACCATAATTCATAACAGCCGATCAAGCTTCTTAGCTATATCAACTCCCCTCTAACTCTTTTATACCAGGAAAACCGACGACCACCTGCCCCCATATTCATTAAACCACAATTATCCAGCAAACTAGCAAAAGCCTCCGCCCTGTTCACATTGAAATTCCCTCCTCTAACCTCATTGGAGTCCAAAATGTCATTAAAATCCCCCACCACAAGCCAAGGATTCTGAATATACAAGGATAAAGTAGAAAGAGATTCCCACAAATGAAGACGCTGATTATATTGGGGATGTCCGTAGATGACACTACAAACCCAAGAATTAGCTCCACTACCAATTTCAAAAGTGACACACTGATCAGCAATCTCAATAATTTTATAAAGACCCGAGTCTTTATCAGCAAGAACCCAAATACCACCGCTGTGACTCCTAGCCTCAGCAATACCAATCTCAACAAAATTTAATTTATTCCAAAAGAGTCTCATTTTATCAAAAGCAACATGAGTCTCTAACACAATAAAAATTCTAGGCTGAAAATTCCTAATAATTTCTTTGCAGTGAACCCGGGCTAATTTGTTAGAAGCCCCTCTAATATTCCAAGACAAGATATTAAAATTATTATCCATAAAAAATATCAAACAGAACTAGAAACCAAGACCAAGATCAGGACTTAAAATTAGATTCTGACCTCCAAAGACTCCTTGTCACTCACAGCAACTGTCATACTCAGCCCCAAATCATCCGAAGCAGACACATTCACCTTCGGCCCATGCGGTAACACCAAATCACTAGTCAGGGAGCAACTCATACCATCAGCAGTTGACGACTTGGCAACCATCGTTGCCTTTCCCTTGTCCAAAATTTGAATAGAGGCAGCCCCAAAAGTTCCCATCTCCGGTATGTTCTCGGTCTGCGGCGAGCTCTGGAGTGAATGAGGACGCTGCCGTTTCCTGGATGACACAGGAAGGGGAGACTTTGGCTTCTCATTCTTCTGCAGTTTCGAATGCTTCCCTACTACAGTGCCGTTAGATGAAGGTATAGGAGTCTTTGCCTTATGAGAATGTTGCAAAACATGGCCACAAACATTGGCCCCTTTCTTTTTGTTGGGCTGAGGTTTAGCCAAAAAAGAAACACCATTCTTTTTAGCCATAAAAATTTTGGGCTTTTGATTACCCAAAATTGGCCGCAAAGAAGCATTATCTTGAGCTTTAATGCCTTTCTTATGTGATACATGGGTCCACCCTTCCTCATCATTATTAATTGCATGATTGCCGTTATCATCATCATGCAACGTTACCACAATTCTTTCCTCATCTTTCAAATTTGAATCGGCAGTTACGGAATCCACGCCAAGATTGAGATTATCGGACTTCTCTTCTTCCGTTGCCGGCAAAACAGTCTCCGGCTGCCGTACCAAATCTGGAGGAGATTCAACTTTCTTCAAGCTACAATCCACCTCAACATGCCCGAAACACTTGCAAGACTTGCAGATTAGTTCCAGGTTATCATACTCAATATTATAAACCAATCCATTCACCTCAATTTCGTCAACGACAGGAATGCCAAGATCAATTTGCACACAAGCTCGTGCAAATTTTCCTTTTTTCGCCTGTTTAGTTGCTACGTCAACTTTGATTGGCTTTCCTACGGATGCAGCTATACGACCCATGGCTTTCTCCTGATAGAACAAAATATTTAGACCAGTGATCCTAATCCACACCAAAGTAGAACCAAAAGAATCCTCTCCTGGCCAAAAGGAAATCGTCCACGGCTTAACCGCGAGATAATATCCTTCTATCATCCATGGACCTCCAGTCAAGACTTTTTCCCGGTCTTCTTTTAAGTCACATTTCACCAGAAAATAGCCATTACCAACTTCCATGATCTCATAACCGCCTCTCAACCTCCAAACATATTTAAGGCGATGAACCAAGGCGGTATAGCTAATCTTCTTTCCCAAAACCTTGACGACAATGGAGTCAAGATAAGGTTCCGCTAGGACTTTTAATCCTTCTTCCGAGAATTGGACTTTTGATCGAGAAGAAACCCCATCTCTTCCGGTGACGACAGCAAGACGGTCACCATCCAACTCATCATTCATAACAAAGGGTTTTGGACCATCCCCACCAACCACTTTGTCTCTAAAAGAAACTTTGAAACTCTAATGTCCTTCTGAATGCTTCTCATCCCCATTGGAACCCTCCTTGCTACCGGATGCAAACCCATCCCCACTCTCCCCGTTGTTACTTCGATCAGCGTTACCGATCCCCTCACCGTGTTTCACCCTCAAGCCCTCACCCCCGCTCTCCCGGTCTCTCATATTCATTCTACTAATGAATTTTTATTGATTAGATGACAATAATGTATACCTGCTTTATTCTGTTAATTTTGGTTTAAAATTGATTAAAAAGAATTTTTATGCTGCCCAATAACAATAACAATTTATAAAAATCTTAGCTCATTAAATTTTGAAATGAGATTAAGTCTTTTGTGGATTCTGTGCATAGGTATGCTAGTGAGATTTTTTTTTTGTTGACTTGCTGGTGAGATTAATATTAGAAAGATAAAACTATATTGATTCTATTCTTTGTGAATGTGCATCTACTTTTAAAAAAAATTGTTTTTGGTAAGGCTTTTAGCGGTCCCTAATTTTTATGTTGCAAATGACTTGAAAATAATTAATTGGTTTGAATTATACACATATGCTCAACAATGAAATGATTATGATGCAGCCCAAAAAAAAAGAAGAAATGATTATGATGCTAATTATGTGTATTCTGTATCTTATTTAAATTTACATCATATTTAATTTATTTTGATAAAATTTATCCATAACATCATTTTATATTAAATTATGGAATATTATTTCAATTCACTACACATATCTATATTTTAGTGGATAATTTTTTGAATAATTATATCTTTATATAAGATGTTATATTTTCCTTATATTTAAGCATTATGTAGTCCCATACATAAACGCTAGTTATTAACAAATATAGAAAAAAATCTTAAATCGATGACTAAAAATATATTTATATCTAAATATATTTATTGAGAATTTGTGTTGTAACTAAAGTATATATTGAGTACCTATTATATTTTATTACACAATGAAATAAACATGAAAGGAGGATTGTTTAATACACTCAACCTAAAATATTATTCGAACATTAGTTTTAAGACTGTATTTATTTATTTACTTTTTCTCTTTTGTTTTTAGATTTGAGTAATGGAAAGTAGGATACAATTATCTTATAATCCATCTCCAGCTGAACTACTCTTTAATATATTCTCGGATGTTGCAATACCTGAAATGGTTCTAAATTTGGAGTTGCTACAAACACATAGCAACAAGGTTCCAAAAATCATCTTGGATCTTGCCAAGTAACAAGTGGAGAAAGAATCTAAAAAGAAACCAATTATCTTTGAATGACAAATTATTTTAAGTCAGCTTGCTTCAATATTTTTTATTGTAATATTCAACATCTGGTTAAATTCTTATCGAATACTAATATTATTTTTTTTATTAATAGTTTTCTTGATAACACGTTAATTTATAAAAGTTTAAAAGTATGTACTAAAAAGTACGTAATAATTAAATGACGGTGAACTAAATTTAATTTTAAAAAAAAATAAAATAACAAAAGAAAATCAAATTACAAATGAATTTATTTCTTTTGGAAATTAAATATTTTATTTTATGTATAATAGAAAATTTTCCATAGTCTTGTGAACTTGTATTCTTAGATAACTCTTGTATTCAATATGTATTCAATGCTTGTACATGAGAATTTCAGTCCATATATTTTAGTTTCTTAACTTCAAATTAATTTTGTTCTAATTTTTAACTTTTGGTAAAATACTAAACTAAAATTCGAAGATTCATAAATAAAAGAAAAAAAATTAAGAAATGAATATTTTGATTAGATTAAGAAATGAATATTAGATCAAGATAATAAGGTTTATATATATGATAAAAGTTGCAAACTCAAGGATGAAATAAAAATATAATCACTAATAATTGAACAAAAGTACATAAAAAATTTTATGATGGACAAAAGTACATATGAAAGATTTATAAAAATATACCTAAAAAATAATACAATAATTTTATAGGAACAAGTGGTTTTGGCCAATCAAGTACAACCAAGTGAACCCATTTTTTCCACTTCAGCTCTTGCAGGGGTTTAAACCCCTGTCCTCTTCATGATGCAGCACTATAAAACATTACTATATATCCACTAGATACACTATATACAAAAAAATCGAACAAATTTTAGTCCATGTAGAAGGATAGTCTAAACTTTTATTATTTTTTGTTACCCATGTACAATTCACAGCAAGGCCCACCATCTCTCACTACAGCCCAACCTTTGAGTCCTTTGTAAACATCGTTTATGGAATGAAAGTTCCATTGAGCAAGGACACTCTCGAGCCTGGGTCCACTTCCCACGTGGCCACACCCAGCGATCTGTCCTCACTGGAAGACGCTAAAAGTGTCATCATCTTAGAATTTTTCTAAAATAAAATAAATCTTTATTTATCGAAAAAATTAAATAAGACATTAAATTTATAGATACAACTTTTTTTTTTTACGGTTTGTAGCAAGTTCGCCCAATCTATTATGGTGCGTTTGGAAGAAAGACTGAGACTGAGAGACTGAGACTAAATTAAGTTTATTTATTGTGTTTGGTTTAAATTTATTAAGAAATAAATACGGAATGATAGAGATTGAATTAAGTCAATGGAGGGAGAACAAAGGCTAATATTGAAAATTTTAACGTTATGTGAGAGTATTTGAATAAAAAAAAAGTTATTAAAATTTCAGTCTCAGTCCTCAGTCCCCAGTACCCCAGCCCCCAATCTCTGTCCAACAAACACAATATTGAGTTTCAGTCTCCCAGTCTCAGTCTCAATCCTAGAAACCAAACCCTACTTTAGAATTTTTCATAAAATATGCATTTTCACCCTACCGTTGGCCGAACTTACGTTAAAAAAATGCATAATGTTCTCCCAATCCATAGGCGACCATCGTGGTATTTTAAAGCATCACGCCAAGATGGGCGAACTTAGTAGCCCTAGAGAGTATAAAATCCAAACACGGAAATTACTCTCTGTCAAAATTTTTCAACCCCTCCTCTCTCGTTCTTCATCTTCAGCAAAGGTAAGTCTTCGTCTTTCCTTTCTCCTTTGTTTATTTATTTATTCAATTTTTTAATTAATTTATTTAGGTAGTTTTATTTTTTATTTAGTTGTAGTTATTTATTCATCTAGGTAGGTTAGTGATTTATTTAGTCATATTTAAGAGATTTGGCAATTTATTTATTTATTTAAGTTATTTATTGTTGAAAATTTGTTATTTGTGAAATGTTGTAAGTGTTATTAATTTGTTCTAGTTTAGATCATGTTATTATTTTTATGATGAATAAAAATTATGTTTATTGTAGAGTGAACATATATTAATGTTAGGAATTTTTTGCAAAATTACTTGTTTTGGTTTATATACTTTTTTTAATTTTCTTTATGAATTGATATTAATATATGTAGTTTGTTATTCTATAAGTTGATATTTAATGTAAATGTATTAAATTATTTTTGAATAAGTATGTTTCATTGAATATATTTTTTGAATTTTGTTTATAGATTGAGATTAATATAACTAGTTTGTTATTTTATAAGTTGATATTTAGTGTAAATATAGTAAATTTTTTTGAATATATTGTGTTTCATTAATATATTTTTTTTGAATTTTGTTTATGAATTTAAACTATTTTGGTTAATTACTTAATGTGAATTTTTTGTTTGGGTTGTTCAACTCTTTACTTATTCACCATCAATGGAGCAACATCAATATTTTCTCAAAGGGGTATATAAGGACATACCATATAGGTTGAATGCGATAGATCACATTATACAGAGAATTGTACATATAGTACGTAACAGGTGAAGGTTCGGGAGACTTTGAGGAGGAACCAAGTGAAGGAACACAAGATGAGAAGACACCACATCTAACTCCAAAACCTTAAGGTGTCAAGTAAGTAGGTCTCTCATTTTATAAACTCTTCACTTCTTCTTGCTCTCTTCAATGTGGGACTAACTTTGGTGTCCACTTACGCTTGAACCTCAACAATCTCCCCCTCAAGTGTGAGTCTCCATATCGAGCACAATCAACTCCTCTAGCTCCTTCACCACATTTCAGTATTCGTCCATCACACTGCCACACACACCGCGGGACTCGCCGCTCGAACCACCTTATCGAGATGACTTTCGATGCTTCTCATAAATACTCCTTAAAACCAGGCTGATCAACCATCGGCTCTGATACCACTTTGTTGGGCCACCGTGGGGAGCAAAACCATCGAGGAGACTTTGGGGAGGAACCAAGTGAGGGAACACAAGATAAGAAGACACCACATCTAACTCAAAACCTTAAGGTGTCTAGTAAGTGGGTCTCTAATCTTATAAACTCCTCACTTTTCCTTGCTCTCTTCAATGTGGGACTAACTTTGGTGTCCACTCACACTTGAACCTCAGCAATACATATTCAGCGTAATATTATGGAGCAACCGGATGAGCATATCGGGCACTTACTTCGACGAGCTGGGTTTGAGCATGTTGCTTTTATGCTTGAGTGAGATCGTGATTGGGCCTTGTTGTATACTTTGCTTGAGAGGTGGAGGTCACTCCTTCCACCTGCCATGCGAAGAGATGAACATTACTTTGCAAGATGTGGCCTATCAGCTAGGGTTGCGAATTGAATAGAGATCCTATTAGTGGATGCATTAGTGGGTAGGAGACTCATTACGAGGGGAGGAACATTGAGGACATGTGCCTTCAGTTATTAGGAGCTATTTCGATAAATAGGAACAGACAACAAGACAAATGGAATGTTCATTTGAGGTGGTTCATGAACATAGTTTGTGGGGTTTCAAAAGAGGAGCCGACATAGCTTGATCAATATGCACGTGTTACATCATGTTGATTATCGGCGACATCCTATTTCCAGATGAATCTAACTCACGAGTCCATTTGAGGTGTTTACCTCTTTTGCCCGATCTTGATAGGTGTGGTAGTTTGAGTTGGGGTTATGTCGTTCTGGCATACCTATACCAGCAGATGTGCCGACTAATCGTTGATTTTGCATAGCGGGTTGCGACTCTATGAAGTAGTTTAGCCTTTCCTCTTCTTCTTCTTCTTCTTCTTTGCCATCCTCTTATTCCTAAGAAATAACTACTAGTTCATTATTTACGTCATCATTATCGGAATCATGATTAAATAGATAAGGATGTGTGGCCTGGTCTCCCACTGTAGATTCATCATGAGTATCGACCATTTTTCCATTGGTTGGTTTGAAATCGGAATGGAATCCTCACTATTTTTCTCAGGTTGCTTGTTAAGATCTGACATCAACCTCCTAATATTTCTTCTCACTCCCCCACCAGATTGTGTGTCAACATCCGAGTTATTCCCCTCGTCAACCAGCACAGCATGTAATTCTAACAAAAGAATTAAAGCCAGAAAGAAGGACGAATTGCAAAGCGAAGTTGTCAATCTTCCTAAACCGAAGAGCTCTTATATGGAGGGTTAGGAAGATGACAAATGAACACAATCATGAGCTGACTCCACGTTCCATGGTTCACCTCCTCCCTAATTTCCGTAAGCTGTCAGTTGCTGCAAAAGCACACATAAGTGGAATGAATGAGTGCGTTGTCTTAACAACTCATAGTGTAAGGTATTTGGCGGGTTTGGCCGGGGGTTACTCTCTGGTCGGATTTCTGAAGAAAGATGTGTACAACTTTCTCCACAAGAAGCGGAGGGAGAGGATGGTTGATGGTGATGTTAATTCTACCCTGGCGTACTTGGAGGGTAAGGTTGATGCGGATTCGATGGCTAGTGCTAGGTACAATGTCATGGAGGATGGAATGTTGGCAAACTTGGTGTGGGCTGATGGTGGGAGCCGCCTCGACTACCAATACTTTGGAGATGTTCTGGTATTTGACTCGACGTACAAGAAGAACAAATATCAAAGACCGCTGGTGATATTCTCCAGGACGAACAATCACAAGCAGACTACCATATTTAGTTTTGGGCTGATTTTAGATGAAACGACAGAGTCATATGCCTGGTTGTTGGAGAATCTGATGGCGATAATGTGCAACAAGGAGCCTTCAGTTGTGGTTACCGACGACAACGAGTCAATGAGGCAGGCAATAAGGAATGTGCTACCGAGGTCAACACATAGGCTCTGTGCGTGGTATGTAGAGAAGAATGTGACGTCGAATCCGAAAGATACCGGGTTGCGAGACTTGTTTAGGCGGTGGCTGTACTCTGAAATTGATACGGAGGTGTTCGAGAATGAGTGGGCACAGGCAAAAGTTGACTATGGCACAGGTTTATGAAAAGAGGAAGATGTGGGTGAATGCATACCTACGAGAGAAGTTCTGCGCAGGGTTCAGGACAACCTCACAATGCGAGGGAATAAATGCAGTTGTGAAGAATTTCTTAAAGTCTAAGCATACGATTCTTGAACTGGTTCAGAGATTGGAGCTAATGGTTTGTGACTATTGAAACAATGAGTTGCTGGCCCAGTTCAAGTCCATAGAGAGTCTTCCGGTGATGACTAGTGGGGTCGTGGCTCTGGAGAGGAGTGCTGCCGAAATATATTCCAGAGCAATTTTCAATGATGTCCGGAGGGAAATTGAGTCGATAGAAGCCATGGTGTTAGTTCGGCTGAGAAGGGTCCTCAACACTAAAATCTACACAATGGAGGAGTACGGGCAACAGGGAAGGCAGTACCAAGTCTTGTTTGATCGAAACATGGGGAAGTGGAAATGTAGTTGCAACCTGTTTACTAGAAAGGGATACCCATGTAAGTACATGTTCTTTGTTATGAAGCAACAACATGTGATGGAAATTCCACCTAGTCTGATAATGAGGAGATGGACAAAGGGAGCGAAAAGCATTGCTGACTATGGTGATGACTATAATGACGTTTGTGGCAGGGGATTTTTAATGAGGCACAGAACACTACATTCAGTAACGCAGTGGTTGCTGTACCTGGGGGCTCGTGACGAGAATGCATTCTCGAAAGCGATGGATGGCATACTTGGTTTGTGCCGAGGTCTGAAAGTTTCTTGCACGAAGGGCAAACCGACGAACGAGCCAAGGGCAGCAAGCAATATTCGTGATCCATCTTTCGTCAGAGCGAAGGGAGCTTCGAAGAACAAGAAAGGGCGTCCTCGAAAGTCAAGGTGTGCCACGTGCTCGGTAACAGGTCATAACAGCAGGAGGTGTCCTAGTGGAGCCAGTCGCAAGAGGAAGAGAAATGGTTCGTGCGGTGACGTGATTTATGGAAGAGGATTGAACACAGGTGAAGTGGGTGATGTGGATGGGGCTCATGATGATGCCATGGATGAGGTAAGATGCATTAATGTCCTTATTAGAGTTATCATGTTATATATTTTTACTAATTATAAGTTAATACATATCACCCATGTCATTATTGGCTGAAATCTTTATACCAGGTTGATGAGTGCGAGGGCCTTGACCAGACACATCTGGCAACACCTTACCCCTCACTTCCGTTGTTAATTTAATTTTTTTCATTGAAGTCACCCCTTAATACTCCACGCAGATTCCAATATGTTACCGCTCAGCTAAAATTTCAAAACGGGAATGGTTAAAATACAAACAAATATTTTCAAGCTTCCTCAACACGCTTCACCCACCCTTCCCCAACCCGTCATTAAATGACTCATTCAATACTCTCACCCGCCAACGTTCTTCCATTTTTTATGCAATTTTTTTTAAATATTTTCCAAAAACGTTATTCTCAAATATTTCCTTCGAACCCAAACCAAAACAATTGGCCCACTTTTTTTCAGTGAAAACTTTTTGGCGGTATCTATGTTTTGGTGATTCTATTCAACTTCCATAAAGAAGATTCCGGTTGAACCAGTTTTTGTCGTAAACGAGATTAAAGGAGAATCCGCTTGCCTACCTTGCTATGCATGTGTGTCCATAACTATTGCACGTATTCCTTCATTTAATTAATTCATGCTGGCCTAACTTATTTCGGCTACACATATGATATATCAATGCTTTCTATATATGGAAATATTATTGTTCACTTAATCCCCAACAAAATTACCACTCTTAGCTACAATATTTCCAATTCAATATATACCCAACGCCATGTCACGTTAATTTTTCCTATCCCAATTTCAGGATCACCTTGAGCACACCAACAGTTTATGTTTAGCATATACGGTTTACATTTAGGGTAACACTTTAGGATTAACGGATTAGGGATTAGGGTTTCAGGTATATGATAAACTTTCAGGATTAACCAATGCCTAACACAATGTGCCTCATTGTTAATTCTAAGCCTTTAATTTTACAATTCATACCTAATCCATCTATGATGGGATATCACCTGTTAATTCTAAGTCTTTAATTTCACAATTCATACCTAATCCATCTATGATGAGATATCACCTCTTGTATAAATCAAATTCTCCAAGAGGTACTAGCTATTCTTACACACCCCAACTCAACCATCAGTTCTTCTAACACAAACGGTTTAGGGTTTAGGGTATAGTGTTATGCGGCTACTTACTTCTACTAACCATGAGTCCGACAAGTAATTATAGGACATGAATCACACCACACAAGTGACACTCATCTACACATATGCTTGCCTAGCGTTTCATAAGTATCTCCTTCACCCTACTATTCTTGTGAATATATCTTCAAAACTTCAAACCCTATACGAAATTAGTTTTGTCGCACATCCTATCCGGTCTCATGCTATGATCCCTAAAACCTTATCATTATCTATTTAACTGATGCTTAATTTCATTCATCGAAGTACACATAACTATATCCATTGTGACGCTTCCATTACTGGTCATACACATCTAACCAGACTAATATCTACCGCTTCTAGATAACTTGTTTCTTCTTCGTCACATAACTTGTCGTAACGCCAACATATTGACCATCATTTCCATGCGCGCTTTAAACAACTCCTATCGCTTATGGCTTCACGTGCCCGTTACCTAAGACTCCAACGTAAAAAAGAACTTCAGTATATACTCTACTAATTTTTCATACACAGGTTATTTCTTCTTACCATTGCTCATACTAGCTACCATTTTTAATGTATACTAAAATCAGTCATCATAACAAATTTTCAAATCAAATCATCCCCAACCCTAACTATACAACCATCGTGTTTATGTCCATATCCAACAACAAAATATATACCATATAATTTCATATATATTTCTTTTTTTTTAAATATTTGACAAATTTTCACTCCATCATGTTTATCCTAACCATTCCCCTATTGCTTATTCATTGAAACCCAATGCTTGCTTTCTTAATTTCTTTTTTTTTAATCTTATTTCTTAAATTGTACAAATTATACTTGGGAAACCTTTTTGACCTTCCCATCACCCAATTGCACCAGCCCAAGCTTGTTGCATTCACCATCACCTTTATATGGGTGGTAACTCACGCAGCCCAAATTGAATAACACATATCACTAATTTTTCGTTAACACCCACTTCCCTCTCCTGTAACTCCCACATAACAATCTACACCTCTTTACGGAACTGATCCTCTCACCTCTCACATTAACTCCACCATTGCCACGCGTTGAATCCCCATTCAGTAAGTACACTGTCTACGCGTGTATACATTTTTTAACCGTCTACGCCTTAGACTTTTCCTAATAATTATATCAACAGTAGTGATCTTTAGTTTTCATCTTCCTCATAGAATCTGATGCTGCTGGTCTTTTTTAAGTGCTTTTGCCTTTAGTTTTCTTTGACTTTTTTGCTTGTTATTTCTTAAACACAAAAAATTATATCAACAGTGCTACGAGACTATCATTAGAAGCTATTAAATTATCATTCAAGATTAAAACAATTATCATTCAAAATTGATATAAAGTTAATATCAAAACAGAAAAACGTGTATGAATTATCATCTGTCATCTACCGTCACCACCACCACCACCACCAAAATAAGGGAGGATGCGCAAAAAAAAAAGAAAGAAAAAAAGTCGTTACACATTGAATCATAAGTAGTGGCGCTGAGGATGGCGCCTCTGCGACAGCGAGAACTGCCTCGCCAGATCCAAAATCTCGACAGAAGGTCACTCATGTGCTACGCCTCCGCGATGGCGAGAACTGCCTTACCCAAACCAAAGCCTCGATAGATCTCGATGTTGATAGCAAAGAAGAGGAAGAAGAAGAAGAAGAAGAAGAAGAGACATTACATATGGAGGGAAAGAAGGACACTCACGTGCTGTTGGTGGAGGATCGATCTTAGTGCTGCCCGCAAGTCCTTCGATGGGAGAAAGCGGCAGTTACAACTAGAGATGTTGTGGCTACGACACACGAAGAAGAAGAAGAGCTGATGGCAGCAGCACAGGGCGGCGGTGGGGCAAAGAATAGAGGAGCTAGGGTTAGGATTTTGATGGATTCTCTCGTTGGCTCCCAAATATGCAGGCTCTAACCATAGCATGAGAGTATATATTTGTATTTCTCTATGTGTTCGTGTGTGAATTACATTTTTAAATAATAAAAATTGAAAAATATACTTAATCAGTATCACAATCACTGACAAACGGTAGTTTATATGATATTATCTCATCTTTTGTTGTAAGAGGTCTCAGATTTAAGTCTCACCTGATACACAAAAAAAAATTCACAATCTTATTAATAAAAGCAATTTAGTTACCTAAATTAATTTAAAGTTAATAAATTATATGAAATATTTAATTAGTTAACATTATTTCATATTTGTAGAATTAGAATTAAAAGTTGAGAGTTTAATTAAATACATATTAAAAAAACAATAATATAATATTTATAAAATTTTCACGTACTTTTTATATTAAATATATAAAACTTAATAATTTCTAGTTAAATAATTTTTTACGGTTTTCTTAAATTATGTCTCTCATGTCCATAGTTGTAAAAACGTGTCAAATTGGTTGGTTGGACCGAAAAATCGGATACATGCCGGTTCGATAATTGCAAAAGATCGGACCTGCATCAAAGCTGGTACAAATCGGGTTGGACCGGGTGGTTTAACAAAAAATGGTGAATCGGCCGGTTCTTATAAACCGGACCGGGTGGGAAACTCTTTTTTTTTATTTTTTATTTTTATAAAAATTGACCAAACAACGTCGTTTTTTCAACCTTTTAAAAAAATAAAAAAGTAAAAAGCCCTAAATCGATTTAAATCCATCGTGCACCCTTCATTTCAGCCGCCATTGGAGTTGAAGGCTTGAAGCTCACAAATCTCACTCTCACCTAGTCACCTCACTTCACTGTGCTGCCAGCTGCACTAACCCGTCTTCACACTGCCGCAAACCGACGTGCTGACCTCGCCTCACCGATCTATCGTCACCGTGCCGTACCCCGCCTGCGTCGTCCTGTCGTGTGTTGTCTCGTCACCGTCCTTGCGCCGAGCTTCTCCTTGTACTAGGTCGTCACTTCTTGCTAGGGGTGGCAATGACAACCCTATCCGCGGGTATCCAATTCGATCCAATCCGGTCGGGTAGGGTTGTCAACCCGATCCGCAGCGGGTAGAGGCTTAACCCTACCCGACCAACCCGTACTATATATATATATGTGAGTGTGTGTGTGTGTTATTTATATAAAAAAAATGTTAGAAGAAGTGAGTGTCAAATTAATAATTTTTCAATATATAAAAAATTTCAACCACTAAATCAAGATATTCATGAAAACTTAACAATTTTATTTATATAAAAGTCAAATTTATTTAATAATTTATAAATATTATACTTTTTTAAAACCCGCGGGTAGGGTTGGACACCTGTGGGTTGAGTGCGGGTAGGGTTAGGGTTGAGATATTTTGAACCCGCAGATAAGGTAGGGTTGAGTTTTAGTGAAAAAATAATCCGCGGGTAGGGTTAGGGTTGAGTTTAAACCCTACCCTACCCTACCCATTGCCAACTCTACTTCCTGCGCCAGAGCGCTACTACCGTTTAGTTTTTTTCAGGTTATTTCTTGCTTATTTTTTTTTATTGAGATTATTGTTGTTGTTATTATAGTTGTAAAAATCGTATCGAATCGGCCGGTTCGACTAGAAAAACCAGAAAACCGGACTCCTGGCCGGTTGACAAGGCCAAAGGACCGGACCTGCATACAAACCGGTGTCAACTGGTTTAGACCGGGCGGTATTCTTAAAATACCGGTGAGTCGGTCGGTTTGGAAAAAAACCGGACCGGGTCAAAATATATTTAAAAAAAAAAAACTGAATAAAAATCTAAAATCCCTAATTTGATCCCATCGTGCCTCACTGCCTCTGCCTCCCATCGTGCCTCACTCTCACACCCCTAAACACTCACAAGTCACACCCACAGCCGCCGCCTATCCGTCGCCGTGCTGCCACCGAGCTGCCGCCCCGTCGTCTCCGTTCTCTGCTGCGTCGCGTGGTCCGTGCTCTGCTGCGTTCGCGTCGTCGTTCCGTGCTCTGCTCTGCCGATTCGTCTGCGCCAGTCACTGCCGGCAGCCTCCGCTTGTCTTCCTCGCCGTCGTTCTGTCCACTGGTGAGTGTTTCTTCCCGTCTTCGCAGTGTTTCTTTCCCTTCCTGTCCACTGGTGACTTTTTCCGGTGTTTCTTCAGAGTGTTTCTAATGCTTGTTAATTTGCTGGTTTATTTTGTGATTGAAAGTTGAACTATTAATGTATTGATGAATGGGAATGGGAAGAGCATCTTTTAGCCAATTCACATGAACTCTGTCTGTTAGGTTGCCTTAGATTCAAGGTTTTTTAATTGATAACCATGCTTATGTTACATCACTTTGGATATCACTAATATAAAAGTAGCCATCCTTTTAGCATTATCCATGGATTATCACTTCTAATCACCCTCCTTACCCTGCACTGGTAACATAGTTTAACAGTAATCTTTGCTGTTCTAAACCTCAAACGTGACTGATGAAAGAAATATCCAAGTAAAGGAATTTTTGTTATATATGTTGGTGATTCTACATACACAACAAACTTGTTGGATTTTCCTTTATGAGAATATTAATGCATTTAGTTACTAAACTACACATCCACGTGGTTTCAAACTTGCAAGCAGCAAAGCAGAGTGGGTCAAAATTATAAAGTTCTGTTTTGAAGGTTTCTACCTTGTATGGAAGTAGCATGATAAATTAAAATGTGAGTTTGAAGGCAAGTTTGGTGCATTATAGAATTAGAAAACATGGATTCAACAAATTTAAGAGGGTTCAG
>JASCZI010000001.1:562881-584931 GCA_036250425.1 Stylosanthes scabra
GACTACAACTGGCAAGCCTCTACCAGAAGATGTCCTCAGTAAAACAGTTGAAGCATGTGATCGAGCTCTTGCTCTTGATTCAGCAAAGAAAAAAGTTCTTGACTTTGTAGAGAGTAGAATGGGGTATATTGCACCTAATCTTTCTACTATTGTTGGGAGTGCTGTTGCAGCTAAACTCATGGGGACAGCTGGTGGTTTAGTAGCTCTATCAAAGATGCCTGCCTGCAATGTTCAACTTCTAGGTGCCAAGAAAAAGAATCTTGCTGGGTTTTCCACTGCAACATCTCAGTTTCGCATAGGATACATTGAGCAAACAGAAATATTTCAGTCTACGCCTCCTCCTCTTAGGATGCGAGCGTGCCGACTCCTGGCTGCAAAGTCCACACTTGCAGCAAGAGTAGATTCAATTCGTGGGGATCCATCTGGGAAAACTGGGAGGGCCTTCAAGGACGAGATCCACAAAAAAATTGAGAAGTGGCAGGAGCCCCCTCCTGCTAAGCAACCCAAACCGCTTCCTGTTCCTGATTCAGAGCCTAAAAAGAAGAGAGGTGGTCGCAGGCTTAGGAAGATGAAAGAAAGGTTATCATAGTTTTAAACTTGCCTATGCTGAATTTTCAGGTTGCGGGGCTTTAATTTTTGTTTTCCTTTTATATTGGATTCATGACCTTGCAATTCTTATGACAGGTATGCAGTAACAGACATGAGAAAGTTGGCCAACAGGATGCAATTTGGTGTTCCTGAAGAGAGTTCTTTAGGTAATTTTTACAAAATTTCACTTGCAGACATAACAATAATCCAGTTTTAATTCGAAGTATAGTAAAACGAACACTGCTCTGACCAAATAGCCCTTGAAGTGTATCAAGATTGTGAATTCTAATCTATGTTGGTTATCTTTATGGCAGCTGTGGTGGCTAAGAAATTTTGGCAACACTTAAAAGGTGTAGCTAAAATTAAAGTCACACTTTTTTTACTAATTAGCAACACTTTTTATTTTGAAATTAGAAAGAACGAAAGATTTAAACAATGTGATTAAATTAAAAGTGTTGCCAAATAGTAAAAAGTGTGACCTTAATTTTAGCTATGCTTTACCTTTTAAGAGTTGTTAAAGCTTTATAGCTACCAACGTCCACTATAATGATAGCCACCATAGAATTCACCTCACTATATATTGTGCTGAATGTAGTATAAAAGTCTCTGGAAATTTAGTTTTCTCTGTTTATTTTGTTCTCTAAGTATTGTGACCTTTTGAAAATGATTCGTTGCTTTTGCATTATAGGGGATGGTCTGGGTGAGGGTTATGGAATGCTTGGTCAAGCTGGCAGTGGCAAGCTTCGTGTGTCAGTTGGCCCCAGCAAACTTGCTGCAAAAGTTGCTAAGAGGTTAGCCCTTTTAGATACCGTCAACTGTGTGCATGTAGTTCTGTTTTAGTTATTTGATTGTCGTTTGTCACTAGACACTGAATCCTCATTCTATTTATCTGACTGATCAGCTATGTTTCTGATGGGTTATTTTATTTATTTATCAGATTCAAGGAAAAGAACTATGGCAGCAGTGGTGCTACATCTGGTTTGACCTCAAGTCTGGCATTTACACCAGTTCAGGTTAGTGATTTTAGAAAAATGTAGAGGTAAACTTATTGTCGAGATGAGTTTCTAATCTCCTTAAGATATAGTAGAAAAAGGAAAAAGGGAAACACATTGTTCCTGCTGATTTTATCTTCTTTTTTTCCACATAACTAGCTAAACATTGTAATTTTCAAATTGCATGAAATGTTTACTAAAAGCTATTAATGGAAATGTCAAAAAGCGTGAGAAGCCAAAAAGTATGAAGTTTAATCACTAAATGAGTTGCTTCTCTACTGCTACTGTGGTCGTGTTATAAACTTAAAACACAGCATGATGAGGTTGACAAACATTTCATTAATTTTGATATGGGTCAGTCTTCCGAGATACATTTTTGTGATAAGGGTGATCTTATATGGAAAGCAGTAGCAAGGTTTGGTGATGATGTAGTTTGTAGGCCTAGTCTTATTGAGAGGCTTTCCTAAAAGGACATGAATTTTAACCATGTTTAAGTCATTTTTTATCTAGCTGAATAAGGCCTACTTAGCAGTAGTAATTCAGTTTTCCTGTCAACAAGTATTCTCCTGGTATTGCTTCAGTTTTCACTCTTTTCTGGTTAATACTTATTGGTATTAGTTAGATTGTGCCATAATTTGGTCAATGAACTTTAGGAGAAGTGTCTGGACTGCTGTCCTTTTGTGCCTTGAAATTTGAGTTTCATTTATGGCTGCCTAGCTTTTTTCTGTTAGAAATATCCTGAGAGATTGAGTTTGAGTAATGAGGCCATTATGTGACTTTGCTCTGCCTTCATTATTAGCATAACTTTGCTCCCTTAAAATTCGATTATCATGCATCTATTTTATGTTGATTGAAGTGTAGGATTCTAGGCACATGCAAATAAATAACTCACCTCTTATCTGTAAAACATTTGTGTGAAAGTACTGCACTCTTGTTAGGCCTCATGCTTGAAAAAAAGGAGTACCCTTTATATATATATATATATATATATATATGGCTGGTCACTATTTAACATGGATGATAGGCTTTTTTATCTTAAGCAGAATAACTCAATTATAGTTTATTAGTCTTTCTTTTATTGTTTATTGAAGTTTTAAATTCTTTTCAATATTGTTTGCAGGGGATTGAGCTGACAAATCCACAGGCTCATGCACACCAACTTGGCAGTGGAACTCAAAGCACCTACTTCTCTGAAACCGGAACCTTCTCGAAGATCAAGAGGACTTGAAACCTTGCACCATTACAAAGTCTTTCTGTGTCTCTAAATTGTTGCTGCTACGCTAGGAACTTGATGCGAATGGATGTTAACTAGTTAGTTTCATCTCCAAGCCCACTTGAGAGAGTTACAATGAATGTGACTTTGTAATGCTTTATATTGGAGATGGAATTTGGCTAAATTGGGAAATTTGAATTTTTCTCCTATGCTTAATGATGTTACTTGAGTTTTGGGTTTGAAACGCCATCACTAGAGTAGCACTAGCTCTCTGATGTACATCATGAGAATCGTATTAGTTAACAGTTGTACTTTCCCCCCAAATGATATTTGTATGTTATTTTAGGATTAAATCACAAAAAATAATCATAAAAGAATTTAAAACGGACAAAAATAATCCTGAGAGTTTCAGAAAGACAAAAATACTCTTAGAAAATAGAAGTAGAAAGAGTTGCCATTACCATAAAATAAGCGGATCTATATGCTAAATAGAAGAGAACTACAGTTTGACATTGAAATAGGCTTTTGGTTGGTTAAAATAAGTGCTCCTCTAAAATTATTTTTAATTCTAGGTAGACATTTATTTGAAGTAACTAATTTCATGTTAAATAAAATATTATTTTGATATCAAATAAAAATTTATTTCGTTTTATGTGCTATTTAATACTAAAATAGTCTTTTATATAACATATAATATATAAATAAATAATTTGATTGGGCTAAATATTTAGGTGTTCAAGTAATAATACCGTAATAATAATAATATTAATAAATAATGAATAGTTGAAAATGGCGCCCCCTCACCCTCACTCCCTGGAACCCTCAATTCTCTTCCGTCTTCAGAAATAGGTATTCAGAGCCATTTCTGTTGAACCCTAAACCCTCAATTCGTTGAATTCTGATTCCACTTCATACATTTATGTTCTCTTCTTCTTCCTTTATTCCCTTCACTCTGCCTGCCGTCGCAAGCATCAAGAAGAGGGGGGTTTGTGCGGCAGAGTGTGATGAACCGGAAATTTGGAGGAGGAAGGCAGCCCACAGGGACTCCATCGCTGCCTTTGTCATGTCTTGTCGTCGTCTGCTCTCTTCTTGGCGGTGCCTCTATTGTCCATAATATCTACAAACCCAATCTTGTATGCTTCTTTCTCTACTTTCACATTTTCTGTGTGTTTTCATTTTCAAATGCTTCATATTTGTCATAATACTTAAGGACTTAGTTTACTTGCTTGGATTCTTAACTAAATTAATCATTTTACCCTATCATATTATCATGTTTACTTAGTGTAGAAGGTGAATTTTAGAGGATCTAGAATTCTAGATCTATTTCTTATGGTGTTGTTGATGTTTTTTTCTTTAAAATCCATATGTAGACATTACCTCCAGTTGATGAAATTGGTAGGACGAAGCAGAAATTAGATGAGAAAGAATGATCATCTCTTTCTGTGGATTCTGTTTCATTGGTGTGAAGATGATCAAAATTTTGGGGCCCAAATTTACTTTCTGTGCCAGTAAGTCTGCGATACAGTTGTTCTATTTATATTGTTTCTTTTTTATAGTATTAGTTTGATGGAGAAGTTTTGTTTATCTTAATCTCGGTTGTAAGGAGCGTGGATTAATGTATTAAGGATGAGAACTGCTCTTCTCTGACCATAGAGCAAGGAGGTTTATAGAAAACATTTCAATGTATTTTAGAACTTGGTCTACTTTCGAAAAGAAATAAGCATTATTCTGGTTACGATTCTTTTGAATTCTCCTCTGTTTATATAGGTTTTTGTTGAGTGTTTCTAATTTTGTATCTCTATGTTCTCCACATATATAAACATGATACTGTGCAATTTCATACTTCACATAAGAGTGGATACTCCACTTGTAGAGTCTATCCCAAATGGACAATAGTAATCTTTAATTTCGTTCCATGAATTTGTTCTACCAGAGAAAATACCCAAATAGGTTAACACACCATTTATAGAGACCTTACTCCCTACAGTGACTATATTGTAGTCATCATTGGTCATTGTCATACCTTAAAGGCTTAAACCACCAGCATGAAGTTGTAGTGGTTCGCAATTGCCTTTCCAAGGAGAACTTGAGAGAACTTTTGGGTTTGATAAGGTCTTGTGAGCAGAGGTTGATAGATTCCACAAGATGTGACTTGTGTTTTTTTTTTTCATCATGAAGTTCAAAAACCAGTATGAAGCCCCTGCACCAACATAGAATCTTAGTGTCAGGCGTCGGCATGTTGATAAGGGAGAGGAAGCTTATGATGAATATTCATGTGTTTACATTACATCTACCATTTTGCTTATCGTTATGGGTGGTTGTAGGCTTGTAGCTAGACCAAAATCTGATTTTGAGAACACGGGTGTTTGAGATAAGACAAAGCCATTACTTAGATATGATCTCGAATCGGATAAGAGATTAAGTAGAGAGAATTGTGGGTTCTTATTGTTGTGTTCTCCAATCTCCACAAATTAGTTTTGCCTACTATTTTGATCCTTTGCCTCTTATAAGTTAAATCATTGGTTTTATAATGGAGTGGGATCGTAATATTCTTGAGTTTATCAATAGGGAAGTCAAGCATACTTATTCCTTAATAGTTAATCCTGTTATTATATATTCACCAATACCACAATTTGGAAATTTGCTGCGTTTAAATTCTGTCAGTGACTCAGAAAAAGAGATTGTGCAAAATGAAGGCAACAGAAATGGGGTTTTGCTGCATTGTATCTTCTATTTTCAGAAGTGGATGTTAACTAGTTAGCTTCATCTCCAAGTCTGGACTTGGGAGAGTTTTCAGCTATTGTGGATGTGAAAAGACCCCGCTCAGATTCGAAAACTGAGTCCCCTTTTGGATGTGATTGTGAAGTATGGATTTGTTGTAAACTTGTAATATGAACTAAAAAAACGGTGCTGTCAAAAAAATAAAAATAAAAATAAGAGATTATATCCATTCTAGTCCTTAGGCTGCTTTTGGACGAGAGATTGAGACTGATACTGAATTAAATTTGTTTTTGTATTTGGTTTAAAATTTATTATGAGATAAAGATTAAATTAAGTTGATGGAGAAATGACAAAGGTTAATATTGAAAACTTAAATGTTGAGTGATGGTATTTGAGTAAAAGGTTATTGAATTTTATTTATCTAAATATCCTTTTTTTGAATTATATATAAAATCCAAATACTCTAAGATGATTTCCATGCAAATCAGGGTGTCCTTTTTCGATTATGCACAAAAAAAGGTTTACACTTTCCTTTTTTTTTTAGGACTTGATAATACTGTGATTTTTAAAAAACTGTTGAGCTATCTAAATTTTTAAAAAATTGCTTTTAGAGAATCACATAAAATAAAACACTAAGTGTATGTTTGGTTTAGCGTTTGATACATGAAAATCATTGAATGCTTCATTTTTTTGTTTGGTTGTCCTTTTCCATTGTAAACGCAAACATGATTTTATCATTAAACTCCGGTTTGCATAAAGCAAGAAACTGAAGCTTTTCATTTGTCTTAAAACACTAAAAATTTATTTATTTTTATCAATTATATCCTTTAAACATATTATTGTTTTATTTATTGAGTTTTCTCTTTTTATTCATCTTATTGGATATAATGAAAAATTATAACATCCCAAAAAAAAGAGTACTAAGAGTATTCTAAAAATATTAAATAAAAAATATACTAAAAAAAATATAAAAAATTAAACATGCTTAGAATTATAACGTTATAATTTAATGTCATATTTTTTTGCATATTTTTCAACTATCACATTTTATATTCTTTTATCTCATCTTATATTTAGGTTAACGTAAAGAAGGCCATGAAATCATAAAAGATATTATAATATCTGCATAATTTTTTAGATAATATTTTATATAATATTAATATAATAGAATTTAAAATGTTTTAATTATAAAATTGTTAAAATAATAATATTAAAATTAAATTTTAATCTAATCTTTATCCTTTTAGTAATTTCATATTCAAAAGTGATTTTGGTTATTGTTATCTAAACAACATTTCAATAATTATAATTGCTTTTGAATAAAGTATCCAAACATAAATTACGGTAAAATAAATTTAATTTTAAGTAAAATCAATTCTACTAAAATCAAGTTGAACACAATTTCAGTTTATAAAAGCTAAATCAAACACACACTAAGATTATAGTTTAAAATTAGCTTTTAATTAATAGGAGTCACACATGTAATATTTGAAAATGGTATTGCACAATTGTTCTCAAATATATAAAATTATTAAAATCAACTTTTTGTTGGTACACTCTGTATTAATATAAAATTAAATTTAATTAGTCAAAAACATTATCGACTTTCAAAAGCAATAAAACTGTAAAGGCATTTGAAGTTATCAAACACACAAAAATGTTTTTTACTTTTTGAGAGCAAATCAATAATTTTTTTTTTAATCAAATCCACCCCTCGCTTAAATTCTAATAGTATAAAAACATAATATTGGTCAAATTTGGCTAATATTAATAAAAATGTTGTCATCTTAGCAATTATTTTCTTGTCAAATTCTATTAGATTATGTAATTGTTTTAAAAGTAAACTTTTACAATTATTTCAAATTTAAAATTTAATGTAAACACCTTTTTCAGTCTCTTATTTTTTCATTTTGAATTTTGCGTCCCTTAATGAATTGAAATCCTAAGCAATCAAAGAATAATATAATTGACTCCCTAAAACTACCTGAAAATAGATTACCAATGTGATGTATCAGGTGTTGATTTATAATTTTTTTTAATTATTTAGGTACCGAAAGTTTTGATTAATTAAGGAGACGCCAAGTCCAAAACAAAAAATTTAAATATCGGCAGACTGTTTACTCTAAAATTTAAAATGTATGTTATGATTTGAATTTGTCAATTAATTTGATTTTGTAAAAAATTAAATTAAAAAAATAACTACACAAAAATCATTTTCTAAAAGAAAAACTAAAGTATATTTTACAATTTAAAATTTAAAAAATTTAAAATTATAGTATCTTTTTTTGTGACAATTCAAAATTATAGTATGTTACAACTATTAAATTAAATTAAGTGTCACAAAAAATTAAATTAAATTAAATTAAAAGTCTATAATGCAGTTTATCTTGCACCCTTCCCCCTTTTTATTTCATTCTGGATTTTTTTAAAAAAATTCAAAAAGCAGTGGCAAGATTGTAATATGAGTGTGGCGGTAGAACCGATATTCGGTGAAGATGCGGCAGAGATACCCAGCCCCACCCACGGGACCGAGAAAGCGCCAAGAAAATAATCATAAAATGCTTCCTTCTTTCTCAGCCTTGGTAAAGTTATTAGTAGAACTTCTTTTTCCAACCACGAAAGCCACGACCCTGACCTGACCCTTCTCCAAAAACAAACCCTCCTTCCCTCCCCTCTCTCCCTTTTATTTCATGTCCATCTTGCCCTCACAAACCCAGGCAGCACCATCGTCTTCTTCATCTCCTTCTACTTCAAACCCTAATTCCCAACATGGCTTCCCAAATTCTCTTCCTTCTTCCTCAATTTCCTCTCTCTCTTCACAATTCAACAACTGCCACAACAACAACATCGCTGTTTCTTTCGGATCCCTTCGGATCTCTGATCCCCAATCTCCCCGCCACCATCCAGGTTTGTATTTTCTGCATCTTCCTTCGTTTAATTCCATGTCTCCGATTTGGATTCCATCATGAAATTGTGGCTGTGTTTTGGTCGGTGGAGGATTGGCTTCGGTAATTTAGGTTTAGTGTTTAGGTAAATGAGAATATGAGAGGGAAAAGATCAATTTTTTTTTTGTGTGTGGTTTCCGTTTTCGTGGCTTAGTGCGGTCGAATTGAGGATGTTAAATGATGATTGGTCATACGCTAATGGTTTACTTTGTTTGCTTTGGTGCTGCTTATTCATCAATTAATTCAGTTTGTCTTCCTATATGGCAGGTTCATCAACTCAAGCTACAGAAGATTCTGGTGGACCGTCCGAAAAGGTATTTTGATTTTTGCATTTTGGACTTAGGTTGCCCGTCTTCTGTTCTGCCCTTTCATATTTATGACTGCATCTCTATTTAGTCTCTAATATGGACTAGGACTGTGTCTGGAGGTGTATTTTAAAGGACTTATCTGTTGGTGTTATTTTTCTCAGAACTTAAAGTGTTAGAAGAAGTGTAGAATTATATAGTGTTTGTGCATATGGTTACTGTTGATCTTTTTTACTAGTAGGTGATGGAGTCTGTGTCTCCAAGTGGTATAAAGTCTTCTTCACCTCCACAAAACACTGGAACACATTCTAGGAGTCACACTGGAAAACGAGTTGGTGGATCACCCCACTCATCAGGGAAGACAGCGGGAATGCTTTCCTCCCATAGAAATCAACAGAATCCTGTGTCTGGAAG
Source organism: Stylosanthes scabra (assembly GCA_036250425.1). Lineage (NCBI taxonomy): Eukaryota > Viridiplantae > Streptophyta > Magnoliopsida > Fabales > Fabaceae > Stylosanthes > Stylosanthes scabra. The sequence goes on from JASCZI010000001.1 coordinate 572,060, forward strand.
TTCCCCACCACTGGGAAGGAGATCTCAGATGGTGAATGGCAATTATTTGCTGAATTTTCAATATGATCCAATATCCCGTTCTCAACCAAGAGGGCCTCCACCACCTCTTCCAAGAAGGCAACAGAAGAGAAGGCCATACAACAGGGATTTGTTTCTGCAGGCAAACTATAGATTCATGGTGCTAGATACAGGAGATTATTGTCCCAAGTCAATGGATCCAGATAAAATGTTGCAGTGGGAGGATATTATATGTGTGACATATTCAACTCCCTTCCCAGTTCAGTGTCCAATTTGTTTGGAATATCCTTTGTGTCCCCAGATAACCTCATGTGGACATATTTTTTGTTTCCCATGTATTCTGCAGTACTTGATGCTGGGTGAAGAGGATCAAAGAGGTGATTGTTGGAAAAGGTGTCCTTTATGCTTTGTGATGATATCTTCCAAGGATTTGTATACTGTCCACATCACAAATGTCAAACAGTATCAAGTAGGGGATACTATTGAGTTTGCATTTTTAACAAGAAAAAAGGATTCATTTACCTTATCTCATAAAAATAAACTAGAGACTGATATTGCTTCAAGTAGTGATGGAGATTTATGTGATCCGTTCTCCAAGTTCACACTCACATTAGATGTAGATCTCTCTGTTAGACATGCAATATCAGATCTAGATGGCTGGTTGGCAAGAGCTGATTCAGGGCTTGTTGATGACCTTGAGAAGCTTCCATATGTTTATGCTGCAATGCAACAACTAAAACAGAGGAAGAAATATTGGAATGAACATAGGGCTTCTGACATTGGAAAATCTTCAAGGCATATTGATTCTGAACATCAGATACAATTAATAGCTGGAAATGCTTTTGATGATGATGGTGAAACCCATTCTAATGGCTCAAGGATTTCCACTGTAGAATTCCAGGACCAAAGTAAGGGAGTAATATTGGATAAGTCAACTGTTGGAGCTGCTCCACATCAAACTTCGGATGGAGAGAAATTATTAATAGAACAAGAAATCAATCTAACCTCTTCATACGAGGACAAAGATGGTGTTCAAAGGCATTCAAATGGAATTGGAGAAACAAAGGAGAATGATTCTTACAATTTCTTCCAGGTATTTGATTACAACTTCACTTTTGTCTCTGTATTACCACTTGTTTATATTTCTTAATATTTTTCTAATTGAATAGAACGAGTGTTTTACCATGAAAATTGTATACTGATTCTGTTGAGCAGTTTAGCATGATTGTATTTGTAAGATATGTTTAGACTACACGTGTTTAGTCTATATGGGGTTTGGCATTGGGTAAATTTAGGTTTTTTTAAGGCTTTGCATAGATGGAAGAAGGATTTGGTTATATTATAGTTTCATATTCAAGCTGTATTTTGAAGTTGTAGAGTGGATGGAATGTAATTGAAAGGTGTGAGAACCTGAGAGGGAAGATAAAATTGACCTATATGTTGAAAGGATCATGTTGCATGTTGGCAGCAGTTAATGTCGAATTATAGCTTTATTCTGGACAAAGAGAACCTGTGTGCGGTGTGCTGTAGTTCTAAAATCTAATTAATCTAAATCAATTTGGGTTTAGGTTTGGGGTTGAGAGTTCATTATTGTTATTATGGACCATTTGTCCTCAAAGATTAGGCTATTAGGTAAATGCATATGAATGGTTTTATATTTCTAATACATTCTACAAACAAAATCCCCTGACCTTTTAAGTTTGGACAGATCATAAACCCACCCTAACTCGGGGTAGAATTTATAATTTTATTTAGAATAATAGGATGTTAAGTACCTAAAGAAAGTGAGAAACCACACCTTAAAAAGCTGGCTATTAAGGGAAAGAACAACTCACCTTAAATACAACATCAAGCATGCCATACTAGTTGATGTGGGACTTTGGGCGCCCCATAATACCCTCCCAAGTCCCTAACAATACATCGAGCTAGAGAAATGACTTCGATGGTAGCTTCACTCTGTCAACCTAACCCAGTTGTAGCGACCCTTTCTGTGCCACTAACAACCTGGCTCTGATACCATTGTTAAATACCTAAAGAAAATAGGAAACCACACCTTAAAAGCTAGTTATTAAAGGGAAGAACCATTGTCGTTAAATACGACATCAAACATCTCATACTACTTGATGTGGGACTTTGGACACCCATAACACCCAAGTCCCTAACATTAGTTAAGAAGGATCACAATCTAGATCATTTGGTTATGGAGACTTTGATATTATGTTATGGACTGATTATTCTAAATTCTAAAAGCACTAAATCACTAATAGTAGAGGTATATAGATCAATGATGTTTTTGTGCAACCCTTTTCTTTTAAGGATGAAAAATAAATGCGGGAGATATGATGATCAATTTATTTTCTTGGATCATTCTTCTAACCTGAAGCTGGAGTATAAAACTAAGAAGCTAAATATATGGGAAATTTTATATTGAACTAGGATATCTGTAATAGCAATAGCAATACTATTAGCTTAAATTCTTAATTAGTTCCCTATCTACCCTGGTGTGTTGTGATGTAGTGAGCATAGATAAACAATGCAAAGGTTAAAATTCTACAATTTACTTAGCTGGTCTGAATGCCACGTTTTCAAAGGTGGCTAAGGGCAATTTTTTTTTTAAAGAAACTACAAATACTACTATATTCGATGTGAAAAAAGGTGAGAATGATAAAATCAGTTATGTCCATTCCATTGGCCAACTAGAGTAGTTGTGCATTTTTTGAATTCAATCAATTCATGTTACTTAGGATGCATTGATAAAATAGCTTTGATGACAATCTATTAATCAGTTGGGCTTTTCTTGGAATTCAATCAATTTGTGTTTCTTGGGATGCATTAATAACATAGTAATCTATTGATCAGCATGAATTTCAATCCATATATCACTTTTGACAAAAAGTACATTGTACTCATAATAAGAAATAACTAACTTCAAAAATATTGGAACTGTTTAGATTAAATTATTACCTTGAAAATGTTGTTCTCCCTTACCTTCAATTAAATTCTTAGTGCACATATTAGTTGTACTATAGTTATTGAATAGGGTATAAATGGAAAACAAATATTTAAACATTCCGAATCTAATCAAGTGCCAAATAGTTAGACAATATTTAGTTAAGTGACTTGTTTTTGTGGGTTGGCAATAGTTTAAGACATAAAAAAATGTCAAAGGAAAAATAAAGGCAAAGATCATTTATGGCCTGCCAATTAATTAGCTCTTGACGGAAATTTGCATCATTTAATTTTGGTACCAAATCTGTGTTGATTTTCTTATTCCTGAGTCGTTCTATTTTCATAATATCACTAGAGTCATTGTTTTGTTGAGATCTGTGGACATGTGAATACTATTTTTGCCTGTGATTTTTCTTATATATAATATTTTTGCCTGTGATTTTCCTTTATATATATAATATTTTAAAATTAAATGACTGATGGTTTAGAAAGATAGAGGCAATGCTTCATGACTCCATATTATTTTATATGGTATTGTAAGAGTGTATTATCTTTTCACAGTAAGATCTGAATCACTGATAGAATTGGTGCCCTCTCTTGCAACATTGTGCTTTTGAACAATTGAACTTTGGTCAACTGTTAGTGCCAAATTGTTTATATGAACTCATTCTAAAACCCTCTTACCATTCCATACAATTGAAATGAAGAATTGTTATGTTGGAATTGCTTATTTTGCTATTATTGGGCAATTCACAAATGCTTTATGGTTAACAACTTCCTATTTATTACCCCTTTAATGGTGAAATTTGGTTGTTACCATGCTCATGTCTATTTCAGGCTGTGGATGGCCAGCATATAATTCTCCATCCACTGAACACAAAATGTTTGCTTCATCATTACGGGAGCTATGACATGTTTCCACACAGGTTTGAACTAAATGAAACTCCTCCTATTTGTTTAGTTGTTTAAAGGAAGTGCTTCTTGGTTTGTTTGATGAAACTTCAATGCAGTTGTCATATTGTGGAACTTCTTAAAGTTTATGGGGGTAGAAATTGATGTATTCTAAACTTCAATTTTGGGTTCATAAACATATATGGGCCATAAAACTAAGCTTTTAAACTTGTGGAACAATGCACATAAGAATATAAGGTTCGGTGCTATGGAAGATGAATGTCACACAAACTAGTAAGGTTTTACCATACATATTAGTCATGAGTCATGATAATGAATATCTACTGTTGGTCTCAAAAGAATTAATCCTTAACTATTGGCTAAATAGTGGTATTTAAATCAAATTATGTTTGGGTTGTAATTTCAGCTTAAAGCAACAAAATCATGTATATAAATGCACCTTTCATGAGGAGTCAGAGGTTGCAGCAAACACTGCAAAGCCTTATCTTGTTAGCTGGGTTGATTTCGGTGGACTAATGAATGCCATTTTCCTTTGTCAAAGATTGAATTTTCAGTAAATGTCATATTAGTTTGTTTTAGTTGGAATTTTAACATTTATAGTAGTACTACTTGTTATTAGTATATTTTAATATATATAGTTTCAGCTGCATCTATGGCCTTTGACCAGAGTCTACTGATTGCAGAATAACAGGAAAGATTCTGCAAATGGAAACAGTTACCCAGTCCGAGGCCATGAGGAGGCGATATAAATTCTTAAGTCATTTTCCGTTGACAACAACTTTTCAGGTGCCCTTCTAAAAAAAAAGAAAGTTACTTAATTTGAAGATATTCTTTTATGCTTTATAATAGGTGTTTGCTCATTTTTCAGCTTTGTGAAATTGATTTGAGTGAGATGTTGCCTCCTGAAGCACTGGCCCCATTTATGGATGAAATAAAGAAGCGTGCACACCAGAGGAAACAACTTGCGAAGAAGGTATTGTGTGTTGTACCCTTGAATATTACATTTATAGATTTCAAGATGGCAATCACCCTTAATGCTTGTATAAAATAATTTGATATGGCTCTCTGAAATTGTAGTTATTCTGTGAAATTTCTCCCAAATTTTTATGTATGTCATCTTTTCATGATACACTGTGTGATGTGCCAGTGGGCCAAATTGTTTTATTTAAACCTCGTCAAGCCTGGTTCAAGCTTGGACTCGGGTGGTTGAAATTTGTGTGTGTGGGATAATAATTAAAACGGGATTCTGTAATTTGTGTTGTGGCTAAAACTTCTGCATCACCTGTCTTTGAACTCATGTTATGTTGTTATTTCTAGGAGAGAAAGGAAAAATTCAAGGCTGAAGCTGCTGCTGGTTATTCTTATCCCATTCCAAGTTATAAACTTGCTTCGTATGATGATACTCCAACGTTTTCTATGGATGACTTTGAAGGTAACATGCTTTTTGGATGTTAGAAGATTAAATTAGTGGTACATGACTTCCGTACTTGCACTTGGACTTTATGTCATTTTAAACTGTCTTCTGCATTTGATTTGACTTTTCGAGTGCAAATTATCATCTTTTATTGGTGTGTATAATTTTCTTGTTTGCCTTTTATTTTAGCCTTGGGAAATCCAGCAATGTCATCAAGTCCGCCAGTTGTTGGGGAAAGAAAAACATTCTCAAATGTTACCCGGCTAGGATTTGCTGCTGCTCATGATTCTCCATCCTTACAAATCCAAGAAACCAGCAGTTCCAATAATAATAATACGGTCACTAGTCCTACTGGCACGACAGGTATAGTGAGATTGTGTACATTTGATATTTTTCTGCTTGCCAAAATGTTGTGCACTAATGCAATTTCTGAAGAATCAGCACCCTGCTTTAAGGGCCTTGATCATGGTTTATGTTCTAAACCGTTATGATCCTGTAGGTCCAAGAAATGTGGAGACACCATCATACTCCAATGTTACATCCAGAGCTGAATCAAATATAAACATGAACGCACCAATGACAAATGACTTGGGAAAGAAGCGGAAAAAGCAAAATCGAGTCCTTCTGTCGACATCTGGAGGCAGGCGTTACTAATTACTCTGTGGATTACCCTTAGATTGTATGTCAGAAGGCTCCAAAGCTTCATCCCATGGAGCCGCCTGAAATCAAATTTGCAACTCCATCTAGACAATTTCAGTGGAGTTATCTACCATCTTATGGATGGCGTGTATTTTATGCGTTTGATTTCTTGTAGATAGGTGTAGACATATGGGGGGAGAGATAGAGAAAATAAATGTTGTCATAAGCAACGAAGACATGACTGTTAAAAGTACAGTTGAAATAGTTGATTGTCTTTTTTTTTTTATCCAACTTTTTATTTTATGGCTTATGGTTGAAACAAGAAATTGTACAATGGCCTCATTTGCAAAACTTGTTGCTTGGTTTGCGTTGGTTGTGAAGGAATCCTCTTTGGGAGGCCATAGGATTTATAACTTTTTATGCTTCAAGGGTTCGGCATGAGAATTTGCTTTCCAGGTTGAAAACGAAAATGGCATGGGTTCCTCTGAATCACTGTATGGAAGCAGTGTGTCTTGCATTGCATCATGGACTTCTTTCATGAAAAGTAGATACGTTACATCCTTGAATATTAAGTTTAGTCAATTTTACGTATTCGTATTCTATTAATTAGTTTTCTTAATCAATATTTATAGTTTAGTCATTGCATTTATTTTGTTCGTTAATTAAGTTTTCTCAATCAATACAACAATGGGAGCGAGACTTTTGTTATTCGGCCACCAAACTTAGTGTTGAATAGTGGATAGAGTGAGATTATATTTTTGTAGATATGTTTAGCACAAATACACTATATAAAATTGAAAACAAATACAATAAAAGATAAAAGTTGTTTTCTTCTTTCTCAGCCCAATTTCATTGCAACTAAAGAGAAAATTCTACTTGAGCTTAATTGTACTGTTTAGCAATCAAATTGATTCTCATTCTTCTCCCAGCCCACAATCAAGGTTACAAGTGCAGAAATAAATATAAGTGACTTAATTAATAAGTTGTAAATAATTACATGTCACAAATTTCATTAATTCTTTTTTATTTTTATTTTCCATGATATTCCGTAGTCTAGAAGTTGAGGATTAATTTGCAGCGGAGTTGAGCTCCATTTAAAAATTTACTGTTGGAAAATGGATAGCACTTAAAAATTTACTGTTGGAAAATGGATAGCACTTGCTTAGGTGAACTAGTGAGTTAACCAATTATCAAACTAAAGCTAGTTTCACACATTTCATTAACTATTGCTATCGAAATTATTAATGAAACAGCATTAGATACATTTAAAACATTTTTGAAATAAATAGTACAATTAAAATGTCAAGAATTAATTTTAAATTTGGTCCAAACTTGAGAACTAAAATGTTTTATAGTCGTGTGTAATGAGTTATGATATTCGTTTCTCTGGATGATCCAAAATCAATAAAAACGAAAGTAATTTTTTTGCTGACGGTGAGGTAGCACATGTAAAACTTCCTTCCTTAAGCACACAGTAAAACAAAATTAAATTCATATTTATTTTCCAGGGGAAGTGTATACTGGCTGTAATACAGCGTAAAACTCCGTTGCGCTTTCCATTTATCTCCTGAAGCAAGCAAAGCTTGGTCGTCGTTTAAGTGTTCACGTTTTTCAGACACACAAAAAAACGTCGTCGTTTCTGGGAACACGAATTACACTGCTGCATTCCGCTCCTCAGATTCCAATCTCTCTCTCTCTCTCTCTCTCTCTGTGATTTGAGTATGAGGCAGCACAAGCTGCTATCATCTTCAGCGAGCAATAATCGGAGACCCAGGATTCTGTATCTGGTGTGCGCCGTTGCATTGTTCTCTCTCCTCCTCTTTTCCATTCAATCCTCTTTCTTCTCTGGTATTATTTCATCATATTCATACTTCCCTACTCATCAATTAATTGTTATTCCCAATTTGTTGAGTGTGATCCTCAGCGTCGTATCAAATCGCATTCTTTTTCCAGGTTCCGTCATTTCAGATCACAACAGAGAGCAAATTAGTGTCTTGTCAAACTTCCAGTCCAGTGTTCAGCAATGTGTGGTACCTACTCATTCCTTTTCTCTTCTTTTCTTTTTTTTAATCGTTTTGGAATTTTGTTAATTCTAGATTTGAAATTTAGTTGGTTTTTGTTAGTCATGTGTTTTTATTTTCAGCTGATGTGTTTTCTATTGCTAATTGTGGAAATGATAAATTGTATGTAATTTTTTCTTTTCTCTCAATTGAACTTTGAAAGGGCTAGACAGAATAATGAGCAATGTGATAATTTTGTCACACAACTGAAGACAAGCCAAAAACACTCTTATATGTTTCTTTTGAATAACATGATTATGATTTGTTAATGTCTAACGATTTGTGGTATTCATGGTTATGAATTGTGTCGATTTGAGATACTAGAGTTCTGGGATTTACTTGTTTGTACGGCCCGGGATATTTGTTTTTCTTTAGAAATTTGAATTGTTAAGTAGTTTGGAAACCTATGTTGAGCTATGGAATTGAAAACAGGCTAATAGAGGGCTTGGACTCACGGCAGAAATTATCGACTACTGCAAATTGATTCTCAAGTACCCTGAAGGCACCAACAGCACTTGGGTGCGTCTTTTGTGCTCTGATCCCACTTCTTTGACTCAATTTCCACTTAAAGCCAAGTGCTAATTTTTGAACCTGTTTTGATTCTTGCAGTACAATGCGCAGTTTAAACACTTTGAGCCTTTGGAGTACAAATTTGATGTGTGTGAATCAATCTTGTTGTGGGAACAGGTGAACCGCCATTCTTTTATCAATGTGTTTTAAGTTGCTTCTTTTTCAGTGTGATTCTGTACTTAAAACTGATGTTGAGATATGGCAGTACCGTAACATGACCACAGTTTTGACCCGAGAATATCTAGATGTTCGTCCTGATGGTTGGATAGATTATGCTCCACAAAGAATTGCTCAGCTGTATGGACTTTAATCTTCTTCTACATGCTTGTTTGTGACTACTAAAAATATCTTATTAATTATTTATGCTTATTCGCTGCAAGCATCTTGCTATGAGCAAGTCTAATTTCAGTTTTTCTTCTTATAGGGGGGCCAAAAAGTGCTATAATAAGACTCTTTGTGAAGAGAACCTCAATATACTATTGCCAGCAAAACCACCTTTTCATCCACGACAGTTTCGTACTTGTGCTGTTGTTGGAAATTCTGGAGATCTTCTGAAGACAGAGTTTGGCAAAGAAATTGATAGCCATGATGCTGTTTTCCGTGACAATGAGGCCCCTGTTAATGAGGTATATATCTATCAACCCATGAATTCTAATTCTGATGTTATGTGATAGGATAGACTGATAGAGCTTCTAGTGATTTTTTAGTATTATCTCTTACAAAAAATTTAACTTTACATTGTCTTGGTATCCAGATCCTTTAACTTAGCATAAATGAAATTGATTACCTGCTACTACTGCAATCTCCAACAATTATTCTTCTACTTCAGTACAAGATACAATAGTGATTAAGAGCATTAAGTGCATTTGTTTTACTGCTTTAATTAAGGCTCTCTTTCAATCGTGCAGAAATATGCTAAATATGTTGGTCTTAAAAGGGATTTCCGTCTAGTTGTCAGGGGTTCTGCTCGTAACATGGTCCCTATTCTAAATGGATCAGGTGAGTTATTATTTATTAATTATTTTTAATAAAACTATCAAACGTTTTTTTTTATTATTATTATTTTAAATATTAGTATTTAAAATGTTAGGTGGTATTAGTTAAATGCGGATCTGTTTGCAATCCGAGATCTACAAATGGCTACTTTGTCATTTCTGTGTACTATGTTGCCTATACCTTCCATTATTATTTAAATTATTCTACACATAGATTAATCTATTGCCAAGCAAAAGGTAATCAGTAAATAAGTTAAACAAAATTATATTGTGATAAACCTGTTATATCAGATTCTTGTACTTGTGTTCAAGAATTTGTTTACTAATATAATACACCATTACACCTAGGCAGTTTGTTTAACTTGGAGTTTTTGTGGATCAACTGGGTCACAGTTTCTCAATAACTAGGAGCTAGAAATCCGGAACTTACACTGAACTTAATAAGATTTTAATCCCTTTTCCCTTGCATGTGTGAGTTCGTGAGTTGTATAAGATTAGGATTGAAGTTATTGCTCATTTGCAGATGACGAGGTATTGATAATAAAAAGTCTGACACACAGAGAAATCAATGCAGTTATAAAGGTGAAAATCTGTTCTTCACTTCTTTGTTAGGTACTTTTGGTCTATAAGCCTGTTACAGACAGTAAAAACTTAGATTATCAGAACAACCTTATCAACACTCTTGAACTTTTTTTTTTCTTTTTATGGCAGACTATTCCAAACCCAGTGTATCTATTCCAAGGGATTGTACTACGTCGAGGTGCCAAAGGAACTGGGATGAAATCCATTGAATTAGCACTCTCCATGTGTGATATTGTTGATATATATGGTTTCACTGTTGATCCAGGATACACTGAATGGTGGGTTTCTCTATATCCTGATTTTGATTTGGTTTAGAAAATATAGATTTTATGTATTTTAGTCTTTGTGATCGTTTCTAGAATATTCATACATGTTGCTCTTGAATAGATTTCTACACTTGATACTCCAAAACTTGGCTGCTGCTGCTTCTTATGATTATTATTATTATTATTTTTCTTGTTTAATGTAAGTCCTTAATGCCAAGGAATCTTTTTTGTGATTTTCTTTCTCTACAGGACAAGATACTTTTCTGCTCCTAGGAAAGGACACAATCCGCTTCAGGGAAGAGCATACTACCAACTTCTTGAATGCCTTGGGGTATATCTTTTCTTTATATAAAATCTACTTCGTATATTTTATGGGTCTCATTAACATGTGCTAAGGGAACATTTTAAGAGTACCATGAAAGGAAATGTTTGACTTAAAATTTTTTGAAAGATAAGGTTTTTGCATTCCTAATGTATTGAATACATCAAAAACTTTGAGTTTCCATTTTTATACCATTAACATATGCTCTTGTCCATTTAGCTAAATCCTATTTTTATTTATTTATTCCTTTTTCAAGTTTTGATACATGGTTTAATTGTCAGTTAATAAGGATTCATTCCCCCATGAGATCGACGCGGAAGCAAGACTGGTCAGACGTGCCAAGTAGAGAAATGATTAGCCAGGCACACGCAGCAGCAAAACAATTAAAGAGGAGTCAATCCAATCAGGGTGGCGACTTAGGGCAGTTTGGCAGTTGCAAGGTCTGGGGCGACGTGGACCCCAACAACATGGGACCCGTCTCAGGATCGCCGGACATGACTGAGGTAAGGAAGAAATCAAATTACAATAAATGGGAAGTCATGCCTTTTAAGAGTTTGAGGAAAGAAGCACAAGATCACTATATCCAGATGCAAGGGGTGTCTCTATACAAAATGGATGGCAATAAATTGGATGACCTAGTGTGTGTGAGACATCCCTTAAAATCTGATGTGTAAATGCTGTCTCTGCTCTCAACTGATATTCTTTCTGATCATTACCCCAACTATTTTCTAAATGGAATATGGGATGAAGTTACCTTCTGCGGGCTGCTTTTATATTTCCACAGTAGTTCCTTTTTTTCCCACAAATGCTTCAGTTATCTGAGAAAAGGTAGAAATACCTAATTCATGGAGGGAATCCATATGTATAATTTCATTGATCTGGATTATTTATACTAGAAGGTGATCTATGGTAGGGAATAGGGATTAGAGATCACAACCTAGGAATTTTGACTGCAGAAGTTTGTTGTGCTTCCTTTTGTGTCTCTGGTGGATTCAAAATAGAATGGTCTTAGCCAATAGTGCAATAGATGTTTCATCTATTAGAATTTATTGATTGGTTTTGGAGGTATCTGTAAACAACATGTGACTATAATGATCAACAATGCCTTAAAAAAATGTTGTTTTGATGTTTTGAACTAGCTTTACACGACATTAAATTGCGCTTTGGATTCTTTAATGATCTTATGTTCTTCCCTTTTGGAAAAGCTCTCATGTTACTGCCTATTTAATAGATCTCTTCCTGTGAGGCTTGATCTATGCTGAATGTACTTATACATCTAGTTCTACATTGGTACTCTTATCTCCCAAGTCTTAATGTAATCACTTTGCTTCAGTTTTGTTATATCTTTAGAGTAAATTACCATTTTTAATCGTTTAAGTTTTACACGCTGACAATTTTAATCACAAAGATGTAAACTAAGTTGATACCTACAAAAAATTGGGTTTATTCAACAAAATTATCCAAAGTTGGTAATTTTGTCATATTAATCAACCTTTGACGGATATAAGTTGATTTACATCTTTTATGATTTAAATTGTTTGTCCTCAATTCTTTCATTGTCGGAAATGGTAGTTTACTCTTGTATATACAAACTAGCAACCAACCCGCCCGATGCGCGGCCCGCATCGGGTGCGCTTCGCGCGGCACAACGGCGTGGCCGCGTTTCGCGCGCCCCGCTGTATCTGAGAAAATTAACAGTTAATTTTTTGAAATGAACAATTAATAGTTAAATGTGTTTTAAAAAGTAATAGATATTTCCTTAGTACGAAAGTAATAAATGATTAATAGTGGACTCTAAAAAATGACTCTAATTTAGTTTGATAATATTAAAAAGACTAAAATAACTTACCTTTTTATTCCCTTAATATCTAACTAATTCTAAAAATTAATTTAATCATCAAAATCAAACATATTTTAAATTAATTATACTATTTAAAAAATTAATAATTCTTTATCTTGGAAACCGAATTTGCTTTAAACTACTCATTTTCATGTTGCCAATTTCTACCACCATGTTCGTGATGAATTAAGTACTTGTAACTTGAAATTTGACTGTCTGTGGCTTTTTTTTTTAATCTCAATTATAGATCACATTCACCACAATAATGAATTAAGAGTGTCTTAGATGAAAAATATGAAGTATAG
>JASCZI010000001.1:601588-612209 GCA_036250425.1 Stylosanthes scabra
TTATTTTCTGGTTCGGGATGTGTGACAGTTTCCGGTTTGACTATTTAATTTGTGTTTACATTTTGCAGTTTCTTTGTGAAGTTGATGAGGCGTATATTCCGAAAGTTGGAATGACTTTTGAAACACTTGAGGAAGTTGGTTTGTTTTACAAAGAGTATGCCAAACGTGCAGGATTCTCTACAAAAATAAGGAACACAAATAGAAGTAAGTTTACTAAGGAAGCAATTAATCAACTCATAACATGCAACGGAGAAGGGAAATGGACGTCCGAAGTACCACGTGTTGAGAAGACGAACCCTATATGTGATGCTAAATGTCCAGCTCGAACTTTCGTTCACATAGAAAAGAAGACGAGTAGGTGGCGTATATCAAAAGTTGTTCTTGGTCATTCACATCCTTGCTTTTCTGATCAATGTCAGATGCTCGCACAACACAGGGAGCTAAGTTTGGATGTTCTTCGAACGATGGAAATCAACGATCTCTCCGGAATAAGGCCATGCCAAACATACCAATCGCTTGTGACAGCTGCTGGTGGTCATAATGAGTTAGGTTTCATTGAAAAGGATGTGAGAAACTACATAGATAATGGTTTTCGAAAAGTGAATGAGGAAGAAGATGCAAAAGAACTTGGGAAATACTTTTTGAGAATGAAGGAACAGAACGAAGAATTCTTCTATGAAATAGTCGTTGATGGTGATAAGAGATTTAAATGTGCATTTTGGGCTGATGCAGGAAGCAGGGCTGCATTCCGGTTCGGTTATTATTAAAGAACATTTTTATCTCGTTTCCATTATTCCGGTTCAACAATGTGGATCTCTTCGGTTCTATAACTGTTTCCGGTTCGACTTTGTTGTGTGCAGGTATGACTTGCCATTTGCTTACTTCGTTGGTGTGAATCACCATGGGCAGTCTCCTTGGATGCACATTGATGAAGAATGAGGACATCGATTCATTTAAATGGTTATTTGATTGTTGGCTTCGTTGTATGGGGGGGAAGCAACCTAGAGGGATTATAACCGATCAATGCCCATCAATGCCAAAGGCTATTGAAGAGTGTATGCCAACTACAATTCATAGGTGGTGTATTTGGCACATCATGAAGAAAATCCCTCAGAAGTTAAATGGATTCAAGGGACACAAGGAATTGAACACGAGATGAGTAAGATAGTATGGTCATCCTTCTCAAAAGAGAAGTTTGAGGAGAATTAGGAATCATTTATTCGCAAGAATGGCTTGGGTGGTAACAAGTGGCTCTTAGGCAATGTGTTTGGCAGTTTTCAGGCTTGTTTTACATATTTTTCATGTTCGGCTGTTTCTTATATTTCCGGTTCGGTTGGTAGTGATTGGGTTATTATTATTAAGTTTTTCCGGTTCGGGTGTGTGTTATATTTCCATTTCGTTTTGTTTGTAATTTTTGCTGCGTTGTGATAACTTTTCAAAACTATACAATGAACGTCATCGATGGGTTCCTGTGTTTCTTGATATTCATTTTAGGGCTGGGATGAGGAGTACACAAAGGAATGAAAGCATGCATGCATTTTTTAACAAATTCATTACAAGGAAGAGCTCGTTGATTCAACTTGCTAAGCAATATGACAATTGCTTAGGCAGTAAAGAACAAAAAGAACGGGAAGCTGATGCAGGAGATTGTCATACCACTGTCACTTGTGCAACTAATTCAGGGATTGAAGTCCAATTTCAGAAAGTTTACACAAATGCCAAATTCAGGGAAGTTCGACAACAGTTTAGGGAGAAGGTTAATTGTGTTGGTACATTTAAGGAGCGAATCCAAAACTTTGTGAAATATGATGTTGAAGAGGAGATTTCAGTTGGTAGGAGCACCATATTTGAAGTTACATACGACTCATTTGAAGAGAAATTGAAATGTAAGTGCTTGCTCTTCCAATCAAGAGGTATAGTATGTCGGCATTCGTTGGTGGTGCTTAGTTATGAGAGGGTAGATTTTATTTCATCAATGTACATTCTTGAAAGATGGTGTAAGAATGGTTTAGTGAATAGGAGGCATTCGAGCATCAAGAGCAGCTTTGATCAGCCACTGATGGATCCAAGAGATAAAGTTTATGTTGGATTGCTATCTAGGGCTAAAATCCATTGTGAGGTTGCTTCACGATGTCCATTGCTCACATCTATTGTCAACCGAGGTTATGACAATATTGAGCAGGAGATTAAACAATACAAAGAGAAGAAGAATGGAGATGTTTTTATCACACATGAAAATGGATCTACATTTGGGATGAATGATTTGCAAAGCCCATTACGTGTAAGATCAAGAGGACGGCCTAAGAAAAGGTTGGGTTTGATGTTGGAGAAACTCATTAAAGCAAGGATGAAGAAAAGGAAGGAAACTGTATGAACAAATTCCGTTTCGACGGTTAATGATGTTCCGGTTCGGCTTTCGTACCTTAACTCATTAGTCATGGATGTTTTATGATAATATTTCTTTTTTTTTTTTTTGCAGTATATGAAGATGTTTGTTTAATATTGCTTATTCAAGGTTTATATTATACTTGTTTCTCATGCATTCAAATGAAGACTTCATAATAATTATTTTAAATTCTGGTTCGATGAAGTAACTTTCTGGTTCGACTCGTTATGATTTAGAGGGAAATGTATTTTATTTGTTTTCCTTTATCATTAAATAAATAATTAAAAAACAAAAGGGATTAGTATTTACAAATTTATAGAATTTACAACAAAAAATAAATTGTTCATAGCAGAATCAATTACTTTTGAGATCAGCCGAGTCAAATTGAGTAAAGGGGCTTCTAAGAGCTGCACCAGGCTTTATGAGACGGATCTCGTTCACCTCCGTTACCACATCCATCCTCATAAGGTTTTCAGGGCTCAATAGTATATTTGCAACAATTTTTCCCTGAATTTATCAAGATCAGTCTACAATTTAAACAAACAGTAATTAGATCATATAGTGAAGTATAGAAATGAAACACTACGTTTTTTAAAAAGACAAAGTGGCTTACCGATGTCCATGGTGGGATGTTGTGCGCCTTAGTTCCGGCATGGGATTCTCTTAGTGTTGTTAGATCCAGCTATTCCATCCATTTCATCACAAATATTGCACAATCATAATTGTTTGGCTGCTGGGGGACGTTGATATACATTGGCATCAAACAAGTGTGCCCTTTCTTGAACATAGATCCCCTGTCTGCCCATTGCATGAGCTGATCCAATATGTTGCTCTGGAAGGTAAAAAGAACATGTAAAAATGAGTCGAACTAGAAGTTGAACCCACCATGAAATAAAATAAAAAAGACCCGAACCGGAAAATAAAAACTGACTTACAACAAATTTGTTTATCTCAGTTTTTTCTGGTGTAGGGGACTGCACGTTTTTCGAGTCCAATACAAAGAGATGCTTCTTCTCCACATCCAGAACATACAGCCACCAATGTTCATAGCATAGAACGGGAGCAAACAGCTACATGGGTAACAAACAACATGTTTCAAAGTTAATACAAAAAATGAACCGGAAAAAATACACACAGTCGAACCGGAAAAAACTTACGAATCTATGGGTCTGCAATCTGTCCTTTTCCATATAGCCCAAGTACTCATCAATGTTTAGGAGCGTGCTGATCTCATGTGGCTTCCTTGACTTGGGGTCCTTCCACCTGTGCTCATACTTCTCAAACATCCTTTGCTGCATGGGATACCCGAACCGGAAATGTAAGTTAAGGCGAATAATATTTTATGTGGAATAGTGGTAATTTAATTTCAAAAGGAGTTCGAAGTTCATACCGATAATTTTGGTGGAACACAGTATATTAAATTCTGATATCGTTCCCCAGGTGTCCTGTTCAGAAGGTGGCACATGATGCTGACAACTTGGATATCAACGTATTTTGTTGGTTGCATTGATTTGAACTGATATCTTAAAGCATCCAGCGGTTTGTCCCCCTTGAGTTTGAAAACTGGTAGCCACTCATTATCCCCCTTAGGTACTGTGCCCCAGATAGCAACCCTTTTTTCCATGTCAGCCAAAATATGAGAAGTCCCCAAAGGGTCTGGTGTTCAGAGCAGACTTGGATTTTTCTGTAGTTGGTCATCAATCTCGTCAATGGCATCCATTTTTTGGGGTGTCAGAAGAGGTGGTTCTACTCCCAAATCAATGATGGAGGCTCCATTGGTGGATGTTCTCGTCTAATGCTCACCAGCACAGAAGATATCATTTGTGACCGAGGGAAAGGGGAAGTCTCAACATCTCGCTCTTCTTTCGGAACAATTGGTTGTTAGCGATCCTCCTCTGAACTTGAAGACAGATCTATAACTTCCTGAGTGGGATTAATATTCCTGCGTGGGTAAAAATTAAGTTCACATCAGAAGCGAACTGGAATTACACCATACACACGAACCGGAAATCAAATATGAATACTTATACTACTTCAACCACAGTTTGGGAGAGTGGGGGTTGGGCTTCTTCGGTGGGGAGGGTTTCCTCCTCCGATTTGGGAATCATCATTTTGGGTGGTGGAGGAGTTTCCCATCTTCTGAACTCGAAGAGATATCAATGATCTCTTCGTGTTGTGGGTGTGGAGGTTGTTGCTGAGGTTGGGGAAGTTGTGGTGGAGGCTGTGGCAGTTGGTGAGGCCTGAAATGAACATTGTTAGACAACCGAACCAGAAAACTAGGCATAAGATGAACCGGAAATGTGTGTTGTTACTTACTCATCAATATCTGGGTGTTCTGAGTTGTTGCTTTCAGTGGGGGTTCTTTGTGGTTGAGGTTGAGGTTGTGGATGAGTATGTGGCGTTTCCCCATGCCTGAAACGATCATAAGTCAACAAACGAACCAGAATATGAGTTTAAGATTGAATTGCAATGCAAAATATGAAACTACTATGAAATGAGTGGCTTAATGTGTTTTAGTATTTGGAACACGATCATGCTCAGGTTGTTGTTGAGTCAGGTTGAGATTGAGGGCGAGGTTGAGGTTGAGGCTGAGGATGAGGGAAATGTTGTGGTTGAGGTGGTTGTTCATGCCTGAAACGATTATTAATCAAAACCCGAACCGGAAATGAAAACCATGAAAAAAAAAAGAAACAGAGATTTGGATGCTTACTGATCAGTGGCACGTTCAACTCGATCATCAAGGGTTGGTTTTCTTGCTTTCTTGGCGGCCCTATCTGGTTCAAGTTGAGGGTGGGGTTGTGGCCTTGGTTGAAGTGGTTTTCCAGCCCTAAAAGATTTACTTGTCAAATAGTCGAGGCAGATTTTCTAGTTAACATTATGAAATAAATGAAGTTGTTAATGACTTACCCAGCATTTGCAGCACCAAGCCCATTACCCTGATTAGGTCTTTTGGCCTTTGCAGCTCTGTCTGGTTGTTTTCTTTTGCCTAGAGCTGCTGTTTCTTGCTGCATTATGGGGGTTGGACGCCTGATGCTCTCCACAAGGGGGCGGTCCTCACTTCTTGCCCCACTAGGCAAAATAACAACAACAGTGAACCGGAATTAAGTCAAAAAAATAAAGACAATCCCAAAATTACGAAGTTTTAATCAGAGGTGAACCGGAATTACTTACCAGTAGCATTTGACTTATGCTTTTTCTTGCTTCTTTTTTCTTGTTGTGCTGGATTTGGCTTTGACAATGGTCTTCTCTGTACCAGCTCTTCTGACATTGTATTTTCTGAGTCCAATTATGTGCTTGCTCCATCAGAACTGAACTCCACTTCAGATTCATATTCCTCTTCAGAATCAAACTCCGACTTAGATTCTGAAGAGGAAAGTTCCCTTCTCCTAAGATTCAGACCCATCTTAAGGTCCATGTTCCTCTTTTGCAGCTTCTCCTTGGCTGCTCTTAGTAACCCAGTCTGAACTAGACCCTGAAAACAAATACGAACCGGAATTAAGGAAGACACGAAACGAAAAGAAACACACAAAAAAAAACAACCATAAAAGAGAAAAAACAAGCCGAATCGGAATTCATAAACAGACGAGACGAAAAAGAAAAAAATAAAAATTACTCACAGTCGAATGGTTTTGTTCACGGTGTAGTCTCTTTCTTAAGTTTTCCCCAGTCCAGTATTGAATCAACGGAGGCTGGGCCTCTGGTTCCTCAAGCCCTTTCCAAAGTGGATCTCGTGGAAGTAGATTATCATCATCACGTAGTAGCATCCATGGACGGCCTTGGTCTTGTTCAACTTGGCCTTCTTAACCTCATCAAGAAGGAAATCGTGCACATGGAGTGCCCAATTTTTCTCCCTAGTATTTCCAAGACCAAACAAGGTGGGGAGAGCTTTTGGGGTGACGTTTGGGGAAGAAGTTGCTAAGAGGAAGACCTTCTGGATGAAAATAAAAAAGTCCTCTTGAAAAGATTCCGGTTCGCCTTTGTGTCAACCGGTGTTCTCTTAACAAGCATTGTCAGATCTGCTTGGCTCTTTCCTTGAAATATCTTGAAGATGGCATAATCTTCGTCGTTCAGGTCTTTCTCAGAGACCCTCTCGTCAAAAGGGTCACCTGCGCATGTCGAACCAGAATCAATTCAACACTTGAACCAGAATTAAATAAGCATCAAAGACGAAAAAAATATGCAAGCTGAACCGGAAATTTACCGTTCCATGAAAGACCTAATGCCTTGCCTATCTTATCTGTTGTGATCTGCACGTCACCACGAACAGAGTGTATTGTGTTGTCGTGGATGTCGTAGATGTTCACCAACTCTTTCAACATGTGTTGTTTGAGGTTGTAGTCTGGCAGGTGTGAGAATGCACCAAAACCCAATTCCTCAACCAACGCCATCTTTTCTTCATTTTTGCGAAGACACTCGTTGTACATTGTTGCAACGGTCTTGGGAAGGCATCTGAAGTGATGTCCTTGCTGCAAAATTAGAAAACAAATTCATTAACCGGAAATAACATACGTCCCGAACAGGAATGTAACGTCAACATATTTTTGGTACTTACATCCTTCTTTTTAGGGCTCTCTTCTTTCGGGATTTGTTGTGTTTCTTACCCTTATCATCCTTTCCTTTTTTGTTGCACGAGCCATTATGTCACTGAAAGAAAAAAAACAAATTTCAAGAAATGAATCCTAATTTCAAAACGCATAATCCAGTCGAACCGGAATTAGAATTTAGACGAAGAATACAACCACAACAACAAACCCTAACATGAAATACTCAAAGCAGCATCCAAACAAAGCAATTTCAAACCTAAAGTACATGCATTTCGACATTCAGAAAACCCAACTAAAAATTAAACACAAACCTCTAATCACTAACCCTAATTACTAAACGGAGAACCCAGTCGAACCGGAATTAGTTCTACGGCGAAGAACTCAACTACAACAACAAGTACTATGTTTTAATAATGTTGACAACGCCGAACCGGAAATAAATCATATATCGAAGAGAAACATGCTACCATCATACACTCACACCAAACAAAGCAAACTTAAACATAAAGTTGATGCATTTCGAGATTAAGAAAAACTAACCAAAAAAAAAAAAAAACACTAACCTTTAGTTTTTTGGATCGTCTGGACTGTATCTGACTTCGTCTGTGTTCCCCCCTTTCCGTTTCGAAGTGATGAGTTGTGCTTCGATGTTCGTCTGGGTTCTGAGTAATGAGTTGATGTTCGTGTTTTGGTTGATGAGTTTCGCTTTCAATTTTTTATGAGTGTGAGTTCCGCTTCGATCGTTTTCTTCTCTCGTTTGTTGTTTTTGTTTTTTTTTTTTGAAATGAAGATGATATTGTTGTTTTGATGAATGGAACTGCTTTGATGGTCGAAGCGGTTTTGTGAAACGTGCTTGAGAAGACGAAACAATTTGAATCCTTGAAACGGTTCCCGAGGCGAGTCTTTTCGAGTGGGGTGAATTGGCGGGTCGCGTCCATTGCACGTGCTTGGTGAGAGTATGTTTGTATGGCTTGGTTGATAGTTGGTTATATATATGCTTGTATATATATAGTATTATTATTATTATTATTATATACATATATATATATATATATATGATATGAAGTTTTTTGAAAAAAGGCATTATTTTTTCTTTCAGACACGTCATCAAGTCCAATATTTATGCGACGTCGTTTCTCATTATGAAAACAAAAAAAAAGAAAAGAAAAACAGGGAGCTCAGCATCGAGCTCCCACTCTTCTCAGTTCCCCCCCGTATTAACGATGAACTACCAAAACAACGATAAAGCCTCCGGACTCCTCACAAGATAGAACCTCCAACCACACCACCGTTCGTCCTCGCCGGTCGCGTCTTCGCCGTCGCAGACATCGCATCCAACCACCACCGTTCTCTCTTGTCTCTTCCTGTTCAGCCACCGTCTTCGCCGTCACTGCCGTCGCATTTCCGCCGTCCATTCTCCTCCCTGGTCGGCGCGTCCGTTCTGGTTGGCTGCTTCAAGAGGTATTTTGCTTTCCTTCACTTTCGCTATTTACTGGTTGTTGCTGTGTTTTGTTTTTTTGTTTTTGTTTTTTTTTCCTCCTCTGTTAGCTTACTAGTTATTACTTACTAAGCTATTTATTTAGTTGTTAGTTCTGAATTTTAGATTTATTAATCAATAATTAGTGCTTAATTGGTTGTTGTTAACGTTGATTTTGTATTCTGCTGCATATAATCTTGTTCAGTGTTGTAAACTGGTTTAGGTTAATGGTTATTAGGTGCTGTTCACTCTTATGTATTATATGCAAACTTTTATTTAGATTGAGCTCCTTTATGTATTATATTTTTCCCCAAGATAACAGCTATAATGCTTCAAGAACAACGTTCTAATCCTTCATCTTAGTGTTTTGTCATAAAATTTAGAGTTTATATATTTTTCCCCAAGCTTTCTTATAAAAAACCACTTGCGGAAGGATTCTGCACTTGGTTTGTTTAACATATACTAAGGATCGTTCTCTTTCTCTGTTGAGATCCATTGTAATAGTAAGCAACAACTTGGTTGCTGCCTCCGTAATTTTGACTAAACATTGTGTTTTGGATCTATATCTTCAGGCCAATTTCTTTAAAGTTCAAAAGATGTTTCCAAAAAGTCAGAAAGGTATTGGATCTCCGCAATTTGTGAAAACTATATGTCATAGACCTTTGTCCTCATCTGGTTACTTAGAACAAGAGATATTGAGGAACCTGCTTCTATACAATCTTCGTTCTCTAAAGGAGTTGTTATTTACTTATTTTTCCAAAAATTCTGTATATTGCTTTACCTTTACTTATTTGTTTTGGCTACTTACATTGATCTAATTTAAGTTTCTAATATAAGTTTTCATGATGTTATTATAATTTTTAAGTGGCTTGCATTCATTTGATTTTGCTAGTAATGATTAATTGTAACATATCATGCTGTTTCTTTTTGTTCGTGTATTGATGCAAATTTTTCAGTTCGTATTTTCTATATGCATGTATAATATTGTTATTTGACTTATGTGTTGCATTTGGATGGATTATAAGAGTTTGGTTGATGTACTCTTAATGTGGATGAGATTCTTAAGTTTATATCTGGATATTTAATTTTTTTTGCTGATTTTTTTTTTATATTATTTATTTATAAAACAGTTTTTTCGGTTGAACCTTGGTTGGACCAGCGAACCAGTAGCTCGAGCGGTTTGATGGCCAGTCCGGTTTTCAGAACCTTGGTTAGAAGTTATACATTTCCAGCAAGAGGATTTAGATTAACTGATTTTATGAGGTGGGTGGGTGATTGAATGAATCCTGACCCTTGTTCCTTTTTCTCCATATCCTTCTTTTTCCACAAATGACATGAAAGCATGCACCAAGAAATTTCCCTTCAAAAGCATTGCCAAATTGACACACCCAAAAGTGCAGCTTCGTGTCCAAAACCCCATAGACGCTTCCATTATCAAGACAGGCTTCAATCCCCATACATGCCGTTTCAATTTCCTGATCAAGACCTGTATACAGCGTGGGGAATTGCGTCGTGCTCGGAAACTGTTCGACGATATGCCTCACAGAAACACCTTCTCTGCTAACATGATGATCATGGGTTACATACAATCTGGCGATCTTGCCAATGCAAGTAGCTTTTTTGATAGCTTGGAAGATCGCAATGTTGTTACTTGGACAATGCTGATTGGTGGCTATGCTCAGAACAATCGATTCCGTGAAGCTTTTGCTCTTTTTGCTGACATGTGTAGGCACGGAGCTGAACCAGATTATGTTACATTTTCCACTCTCTTATCTGGGTTCACTGAGTTCGATTCTGTCAATGAAGTAACCCAGGTTCATGCCTATGTTGTTAAATTTGGGCATGACTCGGCCATGATAGTTTGCAACTCATTGCTTGATTCTTACTGTAAAACCCGCAGCCTCGGGTTAGCTTGTCAGCTGTTTGAGCACATGCCTAAGAAGGATTCTGTCACTTACAATGCATTAATGGCAGGGTACTTAAAAGAGGGGTTGAATCGTGAGGTCTTAAACCTGTTCTTCAGGATGCAGGATATGGAGTTTAAGCCAACAGAATTTACTTTTGCTACGGTTTTGTGTTCCGGGATACAGTTGGATGATATAGAATTCGGGCAACAAGTTCACAGTCTTGTGGTGAAGACTAATTTTGTGTGGAATGTGTTCCTGGCAAATGCTTTGCTTGATTTCTACTCAAAGCATGACCGTGTTGCCGAAG
>JASCZI010000001.1:626795-645482 GCA_036250425.1 Stylosanthes scabra
GCACAGATAGAACTCAACATCATTATCAACAACAACAACAGATCAGCTACTTGGATCAAAAGATGTCAGATACAGCTCAAGATCAGATAAGGAAAATTCTAAACTTTATAGAACCCTAGATCACCAAGACACAACACATCATCATACTACCATAATTAAAACAATCTTCACATAAACACGCAAATTTTAGCCCTAAACCCTAAACCTTAAACCCTAAATTCAAATAATAATTAAAATATGTAAGCCAGACCCACCAGTGCTTCAAGTTCATGAGTAACATAAAGATTTTCTTTTAATAAAAAAGAAAAACGACATAGAAAAATACCAATAAGAGCAAGTTAGTTGTCTTTCCCATTGCAGATAGAACAATCACAGGCCTCTCCTCTGGAAAACTCATTATGAGGTTAGCAACTTCTCTCATCCTCTCAGCACTGGCCAATGAGGAGCCACCAAACTTCATCACACAAGTGTAACTCCTCTCCGTTTCCGAAACGGCCTCGTTCTCCTCAACCAAAATATCTCTCCCTGTTGCTGCCCTGCAACAGCTGACACTAAATGCAGTCTTGTTGCCGGAGCCGGAGCCTCCCCTTTCGCCACGGCACGAAATGGGAACCGCCGCACCAACAGACACCGAAAACCCGATTCGACATGGCAACAGGTGAGATTGGCAATGAGATGCTTTCACGGAAGCCGCAGCGAATGTGCTGTTATAATAATTACCGCATAGGTTCATAGCGCTTGCCATGATTATTACGAATGAATTATCTCGGCAAATTCACTTACTCAATTAGAAAATGAAATCGAGAAAACAAATATCAATCAATGATGCTGTTAAAGTTATTCAAATCATTAGCCGCCAAATAATGCTTCAGGTGTTTAATGCTCGATCTGCAAGAATTAGGCCATGACTCAATTCAGTTGCAATAACAGTAACAGAATAAACAGAAGTTTAGCAAAATATAATGCAGACGAAACAATTACTCATTTCGTATTAACAGAAAAAGTTTGGAGAAGATTCTAGGAATTTAAAGTAGATACCTTGTAATGAAGGAGCTTTGTTGAGAGGGTGAGGAATGGAGTTGGTGGAGTGTGTTGTTGGGAAATAAATGAGAGGTTTAGGGTTTTTAAAACGCTGTCGTTTCGTTGGGGGCACAGAGAAGAGGGGGAGAAAAGAGGTGAATGGTGAGTGTGTGGTGGCGGCTTTGACTGAGGTGCGTAAAGTTGTCAAATGTCAAGTGATTGCGAGGGAAAAAGAAGTGGGCAATGAATGAGATGGAAACAGCGGCGTCTCTCCGCACTTTCTCTCTCCACTCTCGCTCACTCACTCACTCTCTCTCTCTCTCCACCTCAACAAACGTGTATTTCGTTGCTGTATTAAATATTGAATTTATTTTTTTGGAGAAAATCTTTTAGACTTTCCACACAAATGTTGCCATGTAATAATGGTCCATCTCTTAAATGTTAGATTTTTTTCCTTAAAAGCCTTGCTAATATGTCATTAAATTTAAATGACATATCTTAAAAATATTTTAAAAGAAAATATTTCATTAAAAATTGTTGAAAAAGATTTTTTTTTATATTCTTTATTTTTCCCTTAAAAGTCTTGCCAACGTGTAATTTAATGACATATTTTAAAAATTATTATAAAAGAAAACATTTCATTAAAAGATATTTATAATTAAAAAGATTTATTATCAAGTATGTCATTTTAAAACGTAAATTGACTAAATCTCTTTTAGACAAATGTTATAAAAGCACTAATTAAATATAGTATTAAAAAGAGATATCTATGATTTTGGTCATAAAGGTTTGACTGAAAAACGAATTTAGTCATAAACGTATTTTAGGCCAAAGATTGATCACAAATCGTTCTGATTTTTTTTAAAATGGTCTGGATTGACATTTTTGCCCATCTCCTTTCTTATTATCACTAATTTACCTAAATCAACTTCTTGTTTCAAACTGGTCGGTTCACTTAAAACCGAATCAGATCAATTTTATAATAATATAATTATTATTATTATTAGCAATTTTATTATTATTATTATTATTCATCATGGGAAAGAGAGATGGAAGAGAGGCTTTTAAAAGAAAGAAATTAAAAATAAATATTAACATAATACAGAAAAATTGAAAAATAAAATTGCTTAAAAGAAACCGCATGAAGCCTCATCTGAAGAGATTTTCATTTTTTTTAATCAATTCTTATATGTCACTATTCATCAACCATAAATCAAAATACAAAATCCAACATATAATTCAAAGTCTAAATAAAAAATATTAAAAATTAACAATAAAATTTATGATCCACCATATAATCTTCCCTACAATCCAAATATCCAATTATAGAAACATAAACTCAACAACTTAAAATTAAAAAACAATAGCGAAATTTCAGCCCCATCCAAATATTCAACATCTCTATTTCCCATCAATTGGATCCTGCTAGATTTCAGCCACCATTCATTCTTAAAAACAAAAATCAACAAAAAAGAAAACATAGAAATTGTTAAAACAGTTTATGAAAGAAACAAAATAATGAGTGAAAATAATTTATAATTATGTATGGTTCAGTCAATCGACAAGGCAGAGCAGAATCGACGGTGATGAGCGGCTACGCAGCGGCAGCGAGTAGTGGAGAACAACGGCAGCAGGTAACTCCGAGGACAGAGCTGATCAGTGGACGGCAAGATGCGGAAGTCGAGGCAAATGTCGAGGCGTAGTATCGACACAACCGGCGACGAAGCAGCGACAGATCCGGGCGAATGTTATGTTCCAGTGATTGTGTTTGAAGATCCGTTGATGAGCTGAGGAGCAGATCGGGGCGATGATGAAGGCTCAGTGACAGATCCGTTGAACAGAAGGATAGAATTCCGCAAACAAGAGGACGCGATCGGAATGGCGCTGAGGTTGATGATCGAAGATGGAGAGGAGGAACCGTGCGGTTTCAGGGAGTATTCAGAGGAGGAGATGCGGCACCTGAGAAAAGGACCAAACAACAGTCCTCTGCAGCTGACCGACGGCGATGGTAGTGGTAGTTGATTGTGCGACAATGTTGCGACGGAGAAACGGCCGCCAACGAGTTGGATCTGGTAGATCGGGCAGAGGAAGAAAGGGGAAGAAACGGCGATGAGACGAGGGTTTGTGAATATGATTTACATCAGATTCAATTTTTTTATTTAAAAAAAAGGAAACCGGTTCAGCCCTAAAAAACGGTTCACCGGTCATATGTCATATCCTTAAAAACCGGCACTGTTATTAAACGCAAGGGCAAAATCGTAAATCAATCTATTTTGAAAAAAATTATAACGTTTGTGATTAATTTTTTACTTAAAATACGTTTGTGACTAAATTAATTTTTCAATTAAACCTTTATGACCAAAATCATAGTTATCCCTATTAAAAATTACAAAATAAATGTAAACTTTTTAAAGGATTTTTGTAAAACAAATCTAGCACCTATGTCTAGGGGGTGTCAATGGGGGGCGGGGGATACCTTCCCGCTCCTCGTCCCCACCCACCAAATCATTCCCCGTCTCCGCTCCATTCCCCGCCATGGGGGAATTTTCGTCCCCATTCCCATCCCCATTCTTCGCAGATTCCCCATTCCTCACGGGTTCTCCATTCCCCTTTTCTATTTATTATTTTTAATAGATATTTTAATAAAAATAACTAAAAAAATTGAAAAATTAATACAAAAATACTAATATAGTGAAACATCATTTAAATATATCTTGTCCAAAATAATAAATTATTTAGATCTCAACATTATATTCAAAAAAATAAAACAGTACAACATAATGAGATGTAAAATGACTAAAAAACATATACTAGAAATTAATTAATAAGGATATTTAAGGCATTTTAAATTAATAATGCTACATGTACACACAAAAACATTATACTCACAAACCTCCCCCACTCTCAAGTCAGACGCGTGTTTTCACGCTCAAACAATATTTCCCATTCACGCGCCTGTCACACGAGAGAAAACCTCATTCACGCGTGTTCTTCTTCTCACCGCCTCCACCTCCATCTTCGTCTTCGCATCCACATCTTCTTCTTCCTCCTCCTCTTTCTCCTTCTCCGTTACGTTGTGGTAGTTGTTGTTGTTCTTCTTCTCTTCTTTCTCCTCCTCTGTTACGTTTTTCTTCTTCTTCTTCTTCTTTTGCTGCCACTGCTTTACTTCGCCATTAACAATATTCAAAAGTACTCCAAAAGTACTCAAATTCTGCACAAATTAGGTTTAGATTCTGTTTTTGGTTTGAATCCGAGTGTTTAAAACCCTTGAATGTTGAATGATAAAATCATTTAGGATTCTATTTATCTGATTTTAAAATTATGCTGAAATTGGTTTTAGATTCTGTTCATGGTTTGAATCTGAGTGTTTGAAGATGAACAGAACGTTAAACCAATTTGAGCAGAAATTTTCATATCTAGATGAACAGAACGTTAAACCAATTTGAGCAGAATTTTCATATGTAGATAAACAGAACGTTAAACCAATTTGAGTAGAATTTTAAACCAATAATTTGAGCAGAATTTTCATATGTAGATGAACATAACGTTAAACGAATTTGAGCAGAATTTTCATATCTAGATGAACAGAATGTTAAACCAAATTGAGTAGAATTTTAAATCAATTTGAGCAGAATTTTCATATTATGATGAACAGAATGTTAAACAAATTTGAGCAGAATTTTAAACCAATTTGAGCAGAATTTTTAAACTTAATAATAATAAAGCAGACAAACCAATTCAAAAACAACAACCACAACCACCATCATGTAACAGAGGAAGGAGAACAAGTAGAAGAAGAAGAACAAAAACAACCACATAATAAAGGAAGGATAAGAACAACAACAACGTAACATAAAATGAGAAATAGAAGAAGAAGAACAAAAACAACCACATAATAAAGAAAGGAGAAGAAGAACAACAACAACAACAACAACGTAACATAAAAGGAGGAAGAGGAAAAAGAAGAGAAAGAGGCGGAGTACGAAGTGGAGACAAAAGCGGAGTACGAAAATGGTGGCAGAGACGGAGGCGGAGGCAGGGTGGAGATGGAGGCAAAGGCGGTGAAAAAGAAGAAAAAAGAAGAAGAAGAAGAAGAAAGAAGAAGAAAAGAGGAAGGAGAAGAGGAAGAACAAGAAGAAGAAAAGAGGAAGGAGAAGTAAACGATGGAAGAAAGAAGAAGAAATAGAAAAAACGTATTTCACGAGGTGGAATCTTTTCTTAGGGTGCGTGAGTCAATAAATGAGTGTACCATGTGTTTGTGTATTTTATGTGTACATGAATATTATTTATTTTAGGTATTTAACATATTTCGGGGACGGAGTCGGGGATTCCCCGATCAGGTCCCCGCCACTACCTTAGGGGGATTTTGCCTCCCATCCCTGTCCTCACGGGGAAAATTCCCCGCCTTCGAGTCCCCATTCGGGACGTTTCCCGCGGGGATCCACGTGGCATGGGGAATTTTGACACCCCTACTTATGTCGTACTTATTAGCTTTTTTTTTTACCGTCAGGTTAGTTGTACATTAAAATTAGCAAATACCACTAGTATATAATATATACTAAAATATAAAATATATATGTAGTTTAATTATTTTTAATATATATTTAATATTTTAATGATTGATTTTAGTGCGTGATTTTGATATGCAAATAAAATTATTTTTTTTAATTAGTTCAATCTTAACACGAATTATTCTCATCATTTCTTTTCAAATTGGGTCAAGAATTATTCTCATCATTTAAAACTTATAAATAACATATTATACAATTTGATTAGACTTTATTAAATAAAATACTTGGCTGACTATATTTTTATCTTTTTATTTTTTTCTAATCTCAAGAGTATTATCTTGCATGATGCAGCAAAGCTGCATTGAGAGTGTTGCTTGTTTTCTTATGATGTTTTGCTTGTTCTTTTTTATAGACACAAAAAAATATAACAATTTTATTTGTTCACTAAAATTAGTAATATATATATAATTTTATTATTTTAATATATATTTTATATTTTAATGTGTATTATACATTAATAATTAATTCTAATGATTAATTTTAATATGTAAATAGCATAACCCAAAAAATTAAGTGCTTGTTTGGCCATATTTTTTGTTTAAAAATATATTTTTTTACCACAAAAGAAAAGAGTTTCTTTTTTTTTTTCAATGTGTTTAGCAAATTATTACTAATAAAATATAAAAGAGTAGAAAATTTTTAAAAAGTTGTTCTTAAGTTACAATTTACATTTTTTAAGATTTTTTCTATTAAAAATGATTTTTAAATATAATAAATAAACAAAAAATATTTTTATGTTATCATATCCAAACATATTTAATACAAAAAAAAATAATTTTATATGAAATATTCAAATATAAAACTACTTATACTTTTTAAATGATACTTTCTTTCGAAAAACTCACTAAAAATATTTTCATAAAACCTCACCCAAAGTATGGGATGGAAATGGGTCAGGTCGAAACGAATATTGAAGTGTCTATATGGCCCCCATTACACATGAGTATCTAAATTTTAGTCTCATATCAAACACACAGGTATATATGGCCACATACTAAAATTCATAGGTATTTATCACATAAGAAAATTATACTGAATTACTTAACAAAAATTTATTATATAATAAAGTACTTCAGAAATATAAGTAAATACAAATAATATGAAGATTCCTTGAGAGGGGGTGAATCAAAGAATGCTAAAACTTTTTCGAATTAAGAGATTAAACAATAGCAGAATCAGGAGATACGGTTGTGTCTCTGTTACGGACCGGCCCAACAAGGCCCAACTCCTTGATCAACACCAAACTATACTTGGCCCACAAGGGCAATGATCAACCTAAATAAGGAAAAATTTGATACGATCATGATAGGATCTCCTAAAGATTCTAACCACCCGCTATTATATAAACTGGGGGAAAACTCCCCCAAGGTACGCATTCTCTAAACCTTAAACCTCCATATTAGACCTAGAATCTCATAATCCTAATTCTGGGATTCTAGAGTTATTCTTCACACTAACACCAACCACCTTCATCGGATACAGCTCTTGGACTCTTCCGAGTGCTTCCCTCGGAAGGCACATTCTCTCCTTCTCGTTCTTATTGTCTAGTCCCTCACACCCGAAAGTCCTTTGGACAATTGTTAGGTATTCTCGTACTTAACATTGGCGCCGTCTGTGGGGAACTAGCTTTGAATAAAAGAAGAAAGACGAACCAATTTTCCGAACGAAGGATGGTGGACATTCCGATCCCGGAAGAGGGAGGCAATGACGACAGCAGGATTCAGATTACCCCAGAAAGAGGAGTTAACCCGCCGCATAACCAGACCATCCAAGACATGGAGGTTTCCGTGAGAGAGCTCTTAGAGAGACAAACTCGGGAAGCCGCAATTGCGACTGAAGCGATGAAAAGAGCCGAAGCGATGCCAGCTAGGCAGCAAGCCTTACTCGAGGAGGCGGAAAAAAAGGGAGCGGGAATTGAAGGAACAATTCCAGAACAAACCTTCTGTTATCGATGACGATGACAACACGACTGAATCACGCGACCGCACTTGGAGGCCATCAACTGTGATTGGCAATCCATCCACAAAGGAAAAGAATAAGCATCCCTTCTCGCTTGCCATTCTCGTGGAAGAACATCCGAAGAACTGAAGAAGTTTAGGTACCCGGTAGAAATCGAAGCTTATGATGGAACAAGAGACCCGAAACATCATCTGGACATTTTCGAGAACAGAATGATACTCGTGAACGCCTCAGGCGTTATAAAGTGCAAGGCCTTTAAGATCACCCTCAAAAAGGATGCTCTGACGTGGTTTAATTCCCTCCCCGCAAACAGCATCGAAAGCTTTTCCGACCCGTCTGAGAGTTTTCTGAAAAACTTCACCACTCGGAGTAAGCTGCCAAAAACTTGTCTGAACCTCTACTCAATTGTGCAAAAACTGGAAGAAACCCTCCGGAGTTATCTGGATCGATTTAACGCTGAATACACCCAAGTAGAAGGTTTGTAGTGCCAAGCTGCGTTAATGGCCTTGGTCAATGGCCTCGGAGATGACATGCCTTTCCTGAAAAGCCTTACCAAGTGACCACCAAAAACCATGGAAGAGATTCAAGACAGATCTCATGACTAATTGCAGCAAGAGGAAGGTCAAACGACGGTGAAAACTGACCGAGACAAGAAGGAAGCCAGCCGGAGAGATCCCACAAGAGAGGATCATGGAAGGAGGGAACAACGCTCCAGTAGATCATACTATAATCCTCTCAATGTTTCCCACGTGACTTTCCTGCACGAAGTGTCCCAAGTGGAGCGAATCCCGGCCCCGCGTGCAATCAAGAACACACATAGAGGCGACTGGAATTCATACTGCAAGTATCACAAGCAGAATGGTCACGATACTGAAGACTGCCGAGACCTTCTGGACTTTGTTGAACAAGGACTAAAGAAGGGAAAATTCCGGGAATACACCGGACGGAGCAGGGACAGAGACGATGATAGAAGAACGAAACAAAGAGTACATAGTCCCGACAATACTTTCGATGAGAAGAAAGGCGACCGGAAGGATGGCGTCACCCGGAGGATAATTAAAATGATCTCAGGAGGTTTTCTAGAAGAAGGGAACCCTCCTTCTCGGAAGGCTGCCAAAAGAAGCTGGAGCACATGCCTCGCAGTAGAAATCATGCCGAGAGCAATGGCTGATAAAGCACCCCCAGAAATTACCTTCTCCTCGGAAGAGATCAAGAGAACCACTGACACCACAAACCAGTCACTGGTGATTTCCATGGATACAATCGATGCCACAGTCCGGAGAGTGTTCGTTGACCAAGGTAGGTCCGCTGACATTCTGTTCCGACGCTGCTTCAATGAGCTCGGACTTACAGAAAAAGACTTGGAAGCTCATTTCGATGACCTGATTGGGTTCTCTGGAGAAAGAGTGACTCTCGACGGCTTTGTAACTCTATGGGTCACTATGGGAAATCCACCAAACACAAGGAACGTTAAGGTGAGATGGTTGGTCATGAACCATAATTTCGCCTACAATGCAATTATAGGGATACCAACCCTTAACAGAATCGGAGCAGTCGTAGCTACCTCAATCTTGACAATGAAGTTCATAACGGATGGTGGAAAAGTGGGAGCACTCCAAGGAGACAAGGAAGAAGCCGAGAAGTTCCACAATGCTACATTATACATATCTAAAGAGTAGATCCCAAAGCTGGAAAAGCCAGAAACAGCTGAAAAGTGCCTCTTCGTGGACCTCGAGCCACCGGAGAGAAAGATGCAAGAAAGACCGAAACCAGAGGGAGACCTAGAGAAGGTACAAATCGGGCAAGGACCCTAACAAGTAACCATGATAGCAAAGAATTTGCTAGCGGAGATAAAGGAGAGTTTAACTCATTTGTTGAAGAGGAATTCTAACCTTTTTGCATGGACAGTGGCTGACATGCCCGAAATCGATCCCAACTTCTCTGGCCACAAACTATCCATTCTTCATGGAAGCAAACCGGTCGCTCAGAAGCTACGACGAATGAGTCTGGAAAAGGTTTCCGAGATAAAGAAATAGGTTCAGAGCCTCTTGCAGGCAGGCTTCATAAAGGAGATCAAGTACCCCACATGGCTCAGCAACGTGGTTATGGTTCCTAAAAGCAACGAAAAATGACGGATGTATGTGGACTACACCAACCTCAAGAAAGCCTATCCAAAAGATCCATACCCACTTCCAAGTATTGACGGATTGGAAGATAGAGCTTCCCGCTACAAGTTCCTCTCGTTCAGGGATTCTTATTCCAGGTACAACCAGATTCCTATGTATCCCGGAGATACAGAAAAGATAGCCTTCATTACTCCGATTGGTAGCTTTTACTACAAGATGATGCCATTCAGATTAAAAAACGCAGGATCCACATACCAAAGACACATGGACAAAGTGTTCAAAGAGCTGATCGGAGGCATCTTGGAGGTATAGGTTGACGACATGTTAGTCAAGACAAAAGCAAAGGAAGAGCTCATCCCCAACTTAGAAAGAGTTGTTGCTCAGCTGAGAGAACACTAGATGCGCCTGAATCCAGCAAAGTGTGCCTTTGCAGTTGAGGCCGGAAAATTTCTTGGGTTCATGCTCACTAATCGAGGAATTGAGGCTAACCCGAAAAAATGCCAGGCGATCATCTCCATGAAACAACCAGAAACATTGAAAGAAGTGCATGCCTTAACCCGAAGACTAGCAGCACTCTCCAAATTTCTGGCGGCTTCAGCAATGAAAGCAACTCCTTTATTCAACCTATTGAAAAAAAAGGATAGAATTCAAGTGGGCAGAAGAGTGCGAAGAAGCTTTTAAAAGCTTCAAAGAATACTTATTTGCACCTCCAATCTTGATCAAGCCAGAACAAGGGCAACCCCTTATTGTATATATGGCCGCAATTGATGAAGCAGTAGTCGGAGCCTTGGTGCAGGAAAAGGAAAAGGCGCAGCAACCCGTGTACTTTGTGAGCAAAACCCTACAAGGGGCTGAGCTAAAGTATCAAAGGGTAGAAAAGCTAGCACTAGCACTCGTCGTAACTGCCCGGAGGCTGTGACAATACTTTCAAGCACATCCCATAGTTGTTAAGAAAGACCAACCATTGAGGCAAGTACTTCAAAAACCATATCTAGCCAAAAGAATGTTAAACTAATCCGTAGAGTTGTCGGAGTACCACATCACTTATGAAGGAATGACGACAATTAAAGGACAAGTGATGGCAGATTTCATCGCAGAACTCACCCCCTAAAAGCCCACTCCC
The DNA here is from genome assembly GCA_036250425.1 of Stylosanthes scabra. NCBI lineage: Eukaryota > Viridiplantae > Streptophyta > Magnoliopsida > Fabales > Fabaceae > Stylosanthes > Stylosanthes scabra. The sequence continues at coordinate 637,595 of JASCZI010000001.1, forward strand.
CGAATCCTTGGCATGGATCCTCCATGTAGATGGGTCTTCAAACACCAAAGGAAGTGGGGGAGGTGTGCTCCTCGAAGGACCAGAGGAGGTCACAATTGAGATGGCGGTGAAATTCCAATTTCAACCAAGCAACAATCAGGCAGAATATGAAGCACTCATAGCAGGTCTCAAGCTGGCAAGAGAACTCGGAGTCAATGAGCTAGAAATAAGATCTGATTCTTAGATTGTTACTTCTCAAGTAAATGGAAGTTACCAAGCCAAAGACCCCCAGATGGCCAAATACCTGGAAAAGGTGAAGGAACTCCTAAACTTCTTTCATAAAGTACAAGTAAAACACATCCCTCGGAAGGAGAATGATCGGGCGGACACCCTATCAAAACTAGCCAACACTAAACCGAGCAAAAGCAATCGCACCTTAATTCAAGAGATCAAGGAAAAAACCTCCATTGATGAGCCACAAGAGGTGCTAAGAATCTCGGCCAAAAGAAGCTGAAAGGGACCCATCATCAATTTCCTTGAGAAAGGAATCCTTCCTGATAACAAGTACGAGGCCAATAAACTAAGAAGGGAAGCGGTAAACTACACTATGGTGGGTGACGAATTATATAGACGAGGGGCGGCCATGCCGCTCCTCAAATGTGTGGAAGAAGAAAAAGTTCCCACCATCTTAGCCGAAGTACACGAAGGAACTTTTGGCCAACACCAAGGAGTGAAGGCAATCATAAGGAAAATATTGTTGGCCGGAGTATACTGGCCGAGCATGAAGGTTGACACCAAGCAGTATGTCAAAAAGTGTCAAAAGTTCCAGGAGCATGCAAAGATGCAGAAGGTTTGCGCAACCGAGCTTTCCGCCATTATAGCTCCTTGGTCGTTTGATAAATAGGGAATAGACCTCCTAGGACCTTTCCCAAAAGAAACGGGACAGATGAAATACCTAATCGTGGTCATTGATTACTTCACAAGGTTTGCGCAACCGAGATGTTTACTTTTGGTCGGGGTTTGGTTGCATATGAATTGATTTGTTGGTTTTGAAAACAGAGCGCAGTTAAAAGCAGTTGAAAGCAGTAAATAACAATGATAATAAATGAGTGCCATGGTTGTGGGTTGAAATACTGTACATCCATATGATCACTGCTATGTCCCAGGTCGGATGAACTGTCACCTACGAGGAACCTCCGCATATCCTTGGCATAGCAGCTATGAGGTACTGATCCCACGATGGATTCGAGTAAACCCGCGTTATTGGAGTGAACTCACAAGGGTGCAGGTATGGCGGTGGAGTCTGCAATCCAACCCACTGAATAGTTGCTGAACGAACTCTTTAGAAACCTGCTGTTACCAGGCCCTAATGCACTCGACTTTGACTGGCGTTAGAGTCTGCAATCCAACAAATGGGGCTGAACGAACTCTTTAAAAACCCGCTGTCACCAGGTCCTAATGCACTTTTACCTGTGATCACTGTGGTGAATCCGTGTCGCAGGGACCTCACCCTTTGCTAGCAGGGGCATACGAATAGCATTACGAGTTTAACCCATTCCTCCCCATGCAATCCTATGGGGACTCGCAGCTAAGGTCATTTGCACATTTCACCCCACAGCCGAGACACTATGGGACTCTACTCGCTACTGACAGAAATCATAAAAGCGAAAAAATAAACAGGCAGCATAACGGCAGTAAAATCGTAAAATCTTAGTTTTGAAATCGGCAGAATAACAGTAAAGTAAATTGATTAAAACTGAATTTAAAATCAACAGAGTAACAGTAAATAAACAGACAATAAAAAGCAGTAAATTGTTTGGCTAGTGTAGCTAAATGAAAATGGAAATCCTAAAAACTAAAATGATTTAACTAAGAGAGAATATGGGAGAACATAAGTTCCCCCAAAAACTCTCAAGAATTCTCCAAGGCTTTAGAACCCCCAAAAAGGGGCTCAAGAAGGTGTGTGGAGAATGGGGTAGCATCCCCTCTATTTATAGGCCTCCATTTGGCTTGAAATTCCCTTTTTGGCATTCATTTTGCTTACTGTTCACGCTCTGATGCGTACGCATAGGTAACGAAACGTGCTGTGCGCGCCACTTCTGCTTGGATGCATACACATCGAGTCCATATGCGTACGCATATAGGACTATTATATATCTTTGCAAAGCTTTGGATGTTAGCTTTCTAATGGCGCTGGAACCAAGTCATTTGGACCTCTATAGCTCAAGTTATGCCCAAATTAGTGACAAGAGGTCAGGATTGACAGCATTAGGAGATTTCTAAGCACCGATCTTCGGAAGCAAATTTCTCATAGAATCACTTAGAACTGGTGAAAGTGTTCAACATGAGAGTTGTAGGTATTGAATTCCTCTTTCCAAAGAGTCCAAGTTTGCTTTAATCCGATGACTATAGTTCATTTTCTGATGTTTACATTCTTGCTCATTTTGTATTTCTTGGCCACTTCCAATCCGATTCTAACCTATTTAGGCCTGAAACACCTGAACAAACACGTGAAGGTATCGAATGGAATGTAAATTAAGTAAGTAAGTGAGTATATAGCAAATTATGGCCAAAAATGAATGTTTTCACAATTTAAGCCATAAGGAGCAATTAAACGCAAACAAGCCTATTTTGCTAGTATTTAAGTGGTGAGAGGGTGATAATTAGTCAATTATTGCTATGAAATTACCCATCGGAACGAGTTTTATCAATAAGCCATACCTGAAGGCAAGCAAGAGACTGGCAGGAAAGCCGATGAGATTCTCCAAGCAGCTGCTCGGGAGGTGTTGGCTGCAAAGGTTTCCGTACGAAAGCTGAAGTCAATCCGGCGTCTAAAGCCTTCCGAAAGCTATAACCTTTAGGAAAGGCCAGATCAAGCGGATTCACCTCGTGCTCCCAAGCAGCATCTTCCGCAAGCACGCGGTCCATAATCTCGTCATCCTTTGCCCCCTGCTTCCGCCTTTTTCTCCTCAAATCGGCTGCATGATCTTCTTTCACCCCTTCCTCTCCATCCACTTTCACCACCTCCGGGCGCTCTCTTTTCGAGGGACCTTTCTTAACTTTTAACCCCCCGGAATGCGAAGGAGGCACTTGCGCAGAAGACCCAGCAGGGTTAACAGATGTGGGGGCAGCAACAGCAGCAACCAAAGTAGAACCAGAAGAAGTTCCAGTCGGAAGAATGGTATGAGGGGCCATCTTCGAAGGATTTGCCAACTCGCCATCAAACGATCAAGTTTGTTCTGCTTCATCTGGACGTCTAACAAGTCATCTGCAAGCAAAAAAGTAAAACAACACAAGACGATGAGAAAATGCAACAACATTATCAGCCAAAGGTACATACATCACAATGCATACAAAAGTGCACACAAAAAGCACATAAAATGCAATACCAAGAAATTTTGCCACTTCAGTATCGTTGTGATCCAAAATCCAATGACAATTAAAATTATTCTTCTTCGGTAAACCAACCGGAAGAGAAATAAAAAACTTGAAGGCAGGCATCTCCAAGGGATCTAGGTTATGGACTGCGAAATCCTTCACCTCAGAATTCCAATATACCCAATAGTATGGATTACCGTCATCATCCAACCAGAAGGCACGCTTACCCGGAGCAGACAACACTTTAAAATAATGCCACTTAAATGTAAACCATGTTACAATATGCATGCAAAGTTTATTTGTTTAGGTTTTGATGAATGACAACCATCCAAGGTTTTGAGGAATGATTTCGAAAGTAAAACAACAACGACAAGATAAACAAAGACCAACATCATGAAGACTTCTTAGAGTCTTAGGTTTTAGGTAATAATCTTGTCAAGAACCAAAAGAAATATATCTCACACACACACACAAGAAAATGTTTTTTTTAAAGAAAACGTTTTATGAAAACTATAGCCGTAAATGTTTTACAATTTGTTTCATAGTAAAACAATGATAAGTTTTCGTTATCAATATTTTGAGATTGTTTCCTACATGACAAAAATGTTTTTAAGGTGTTTTAGACACAAAAGAAACGTTATTGAAAAGTTTCTGTAGCACGCATAGGCATTGGTTTAAAAACTTAGTGCATGTTGCCAATCTTGACCTTTGTGCACTAAAGTGATGATAACTTGAGCTACAGAAGTTCAAATGATGCAGTTCTTGTTGCGTTGGAAAGCTAACATCGAGAGCTTCAGATTGATATACATATGTCTATAATATGAATAGTAAAATACTATTCATAACGGCTAGTGAATAGTAAATTACTATTCCAACGGCTAGTGAACAGTAAGTTACTATTCCAACGGCTAGTGAACACTAAATTACTATTCATAACGTCTAGTGAACAGTAAATTACTATTCATAACGGCTAGTTTCTTAGGATGTCTATAAATACATGTTATGGAGTTCATTTACAAACACAACATCAATTCTAAGCATTTCTAAGCTTTCATCTTTTTATACTTCAATTTCTATATCTTTTTCAAGTGATTTGTTCACAAATTTGAGAGATACATAAGTTTGGTTCATAGAGTTTCATTTTGTAATACCACTCTTTCAAGAGAGACACCAAATTCTGTTATTACACTTGTAAGATAAGAAATTTGTTTTCTTATCATTTGAATTGTGAGATTAAACACTAGAATCGATTGAGATAAACACTCAAGGAAAATTCTTGAAGTTGTGATTACTTCAAGTGGAGTGGTTTATTGTAACGTCGTGAGGTGTTAGGATCAAACACTCAAGATTGTAAATGGTTTATCAAGCACCTTGAAGCTTGATGATAGTGGAACTTCCCAATAGCGATTGAGAAAGAAGTGGACGTAGGCAAGAGTTACGCCGAACCACTATAAATTTGTGTATCATATCTCTATCCTTTATCTTTTACAATTAAGTTATTTATTTTTACAAGAGTATTTGCAAAGTAAAAGATCCTTGTAAGTACGTAAGAATCACCTTACGCCCTTGGAAACATACTAAGCAAAACACTTGAGTTATTTAAATTCAAAGTTATTTATATTTCCGCGAAAATTTACCATTGTTGTTTAAACACTCAATTCACCCCCTCTTGAGTGTTGTGCATATTGACTTTCATTAAAATCCTGGATAGATTCCTCAAAGGAATAAAAAAGCTTGCGCCCCTGATGAGCCCGGAAGGAAATGTAGCCCAAACCACCAAAGGAACCAGCACATCATAAATATAAAAGAAAAGAGAACAGTTGGTCGGAAGCCATAATGGAGGCAGACCCGTTCGAAAGTACGCATGAAGCCCCATCCATTAAGGTGAAGCTGGCTGACGGCCACACGGCAGCGCGTCATTACGTCTCTTTGGAAGTCAAAAAAAGTGAGACGAACCCCCAAGCGGGTAAATAATTCTTGGTAGACCCAAAGAAAATGGGCGCTACCCCCGCTCCGCCCGGAATGGTACACGCTCAGAGGGACCAGCGGCCTCCAGCACATAGTCACCCTCAGATCCCAAATCCTCCATCAGCCTTATGCTACGACGAAGTTTGGGAAGTAAATCCCCTGGAATGACAGATGGTTGGGTGAACACCGCCTCTTTTCACCCAACCATATAGTTGCCTTTCCACTTCGTTCAGCGGCCGTGGTTCCTTAACATTTTGGCAAGATCTCTTCTTCCCCATTCTTTTAATGGTTTTCAAATAATAAATACGCCTGCAACATGAATCAGGGCTAAGTGTTCTGAAAAATAAAGAAAAGGAAAGAAAAGGGGTAAAAGAAGTTCGATTGCACATTCTAAAATGTACGAACGTCAAAAGAAGAGCACAAGCCAAAATGTACAGTAGCAGGCAAAGAAATACCGTTTGAAAAAATGTATGAGACGCAGAAACAAAAATTGATGCCAAAACAGAAAGAACAAAGAAATATAGGGATACCTACAAAAGCGACGCCTGAGAGTAGGAAAATGTCCAGGAGAAAACAGAGCGAAGAGCAATAACGAAGGAACAAGAGAGTGAAGAAAGAGAAAGCGAAATGAAAATTTTTTTTTCTTTTCAAACACCATAAAAGCTTTTCCAATACGCTTCTGAGAAGTTCGAAAGGGCAAGTATAATTGATGGGACGGTTACAGAAACTTCGAAAACTGTTCCCTCTCTCCTTTCAAAAAAGCAACAAAAAGTCATCATTACCCTTCGCCACGTCAGCAAGGGAAATGAAGCGACGTTACCCCTCGCGAAGACACAATTAAGTGACACGTAGCAATCGGTTGACCGAACAGCCGGAATAGGCCGGAAAATCAAACACCTCGGAAGCTGACCGCACGCACTCGAACTCCCGAGTGGGGGCAATGTTACGGACCGGCCCAACAAGGCCCAACTCCTTGATCAACACCAAACTATACTTGTACTTGGCCCACAAGGGCAAGGATCAACCTAAATCAGGAAAGATTCGATATGATCATGGTAGGATCTCCTAAAGATTCTAACCACCTGCTACTATATAAATTGGGAGAAAACTCCCCCAAGGTACGTATTCTCTAAACCCTAAACCTCCATATTAGACCTAGAATCTCATAATCCTAATTCTGCGATTCTAGAGCTATTTTTTCACACTCACATCAACCACCTTTATCGGATACAGCTCTCGGACTCTTCCGAGTGCTTCCCTCGGAAGGCACATTCTCTCCTTCTCGTTCTTATTGTCTAGTCCCTCACACCCGAAAGTCCTTTGGACAATCGTTAGGTATTCCCGTACTTAATAGTCTCTAAACAACTGATGTGTGTGCATCATTAATGGTTTTAAGCCCTAATTTCATTGGCTTTTAATGGTAATTTAGCTTAATACTCAAGTAAATATACTTAATTTATAATTATTTACTATCTTGAGTGTTTTGTCATATTTTACAGAATTAACAGAGAAAAGAAGTTAGGAGCAAAAGAAACAGAGGAAGAAGAAGAAAATAGAGAAACAGAGAAACTTTCAAGCAGCAAACCATGCCAAATCCACGCTATGACTTGGGCCAGGCATGATCCAGCCCATTAACCACGCCTAGGCGTGGGCTTTCGCGTGGTGCACCAAGGCCCAATCCACGCCAGAACCAAGTTGCAGCGTGCTCCAAGCGTGAGCGTCATTCTAAGACAGCGCCAAGGCCACGCTGGGGCGTGAACCCAGTGTGAGCAACAGCCCAAGTCGCGCCTGGATCATGCCACAACATGGATCCAGCGTGACTGCCACTCAAGCCCAAGCTTGACTCACCTGATTTATGATCCATGGCCCAACTTTGCAACTATGCTCGATCAGTGAATGTAAATTAGGTTTAGTGATTAGTATATATAGTTATAATTAGGTTTAGGTTAGCAACTTTTTCCGAGATTTGACTCTCTGCCTCAAGACAGTAACTTAATTTTCAAGTTTCTCTCAATTATCTCAATTCTCTTCTCTGTTCATCACGTTTTCATAATGAATTCTCTCCTTCTTTCCACGTTAGTTTCATTCTCCATCATGAACTAATTCTCCATCAAGCTCAGGGATGAGAGCTCTGTTTATCCCAAGCATAAAGTCTTAATTCAATTTCAAGTTTTCTTCTACTGCAAGTGTGATTTCAATTCAAGGATTAATTCTTTGTTTTTCATTATTAAAGAGGCGGATCTACTGAGAGGTAATCTCCTCTAATTTATTTGATTTCTATATTTGAGAAAATTAGAGATTGAATGTTTTTGAGAATTAATCCTCATAATTATTCAAGTAAATTAGAGATAATTAATTGGATTATTGTGCATGTTTATGTGAATTGAATTAGGGTTAATTAGATTAGAGATAATTAATTAATCCTTCTTGTGATTTACATAATTGAACTAGTTTTGATCTTCACCTCTTTTCCTATTTGATTAATTAAGAGATTAATAATTAATTAGGATTAGAGAAATTAAATCACTAAGAGATTAGGGTTTAGTTAATTAGGGTTCTATGT
>JASCZI010000001.1:645492-676119 GCA_036250425.1 Stylosanthes scabra
AATTACTTGCATGTAAAGTAACTTGGTTATTTGAATTAGGATTGTGTTTGGGTGAATATCTCTTATTCCTTGGCTTGTTTCTCATTATTATTTGCATTCTCCAAATTAATTGCTTGCTGTCCAAGTTTGATTTCATTGATTTAGTTATATTTTGATTTATTTCGCATGATTTTAGGTAATTAGATATGATTAGGATAATATTAGATTTGATTCGATTCTATTTTTATTTGTTTTGATTTGTTTAGCATTAATTAGGATTAGATTTAGATTACTTGATCTCTCTTTATTTTATTTAGTCTAATTAGATAATTAATTGATCATTATTGATTAGTCAGTTAATTAATCTCCGTGGGAACGATACTCTTACTCACTTTTTATTACTTGATACGATCCGGTGCACTTGCCGGTGGAAGAACACCACGATATATACTAATTCGGTTTCCCCACTTGAAACCTACGTCCAGTCTCCACCACTCACAATGGTAGAATTTCTACTATACTTTGTTCAAGTACAAATACTAATTCAAGAGATCACTCACTCTCAAACTAGAATACCTAAGCTTCACTCACTTAGGACTTTTCTCTCACACCTAAGCTTCACTCACTTAGGAATTTTCTCACAACTAAAAACCTAGTTGCAAACTCTCAAATATAAAATATATGGCTTTTGTATCTTTTCTCTCTGTGCCTTTTGTATTTCAAATAAGCATAATTCTAGACAGAAAAAATAAAAAGAATAATATGAATAACTCAAAATGAGTATGTATGAACTTGTTGTGCTCTTGCTTGGTGTCCATGCTGCTAGAATTTGTTCTTTATTTATAGTTCAACTTGGCTTGATTAGCACTCAAGAAAGTTAATCAAGAGCCGTTTGATTTTATTTATTCATCACTCTTGCGTTGAATCATTCTTGCTGTCCAAGTAAATAATAAATTAAAAGATCATTCCTTAGGAGAGAAGGACGTTGCTGATTTGTGCTCCTTCAAGTCTTGAATTCTTTCCTTTTGCTATTCTGTATATCAATCAATACTTATACATTCCATAGGCGTTGCTGTTATAATAATGTTCTCCTCCTCATTTTGAATTATTTCCATGCATTATATCCTTGCATAACACTTCATTGTTCATACAAAATCTACACATAAAAGAAGGCATCAACCATTCTTAAAAGAGATAAGATCATTTCTGTTATATATTTAAATTCAAATACATTCCTGGTTGGCATTGGACTCCCGCTTCATCTAAGGTATTTTCTACCAAATCTGCATATTTGTGGCTTACTAATCAGAAAGTTCATTGGAATGATAGTGAAAACTGGTTGTGGCTTCGGAAGTTGGATGTTCTTGAAAAAATTAAGTTCTTTTTGGGGCTGGTACTGTATAATGCTATTCCTACAAATGCTTTTCGTCATAGGAGAGGCATGGCTCTTAGTGATCTTTGTAGTAGATGTGGTCATTCTCCTGAGGATGTGATGCATTGTCTTTGGGACTGCCCAAAGACTAAAGTGGTTTGGATCCTCCTGGACGATTCCATTATTAATATGACGGGTAATGATGATTTCTATACTTGGTTTAGGAGCTACCTTAATAAGTTTGGTCTTCTTATCCCAGCTGTAATTTGGTGGATTTGGAGGAGCCGTTGTCAAGACATTTTCCAACCGGAGTTGAGTTGGTCTGATTTTAAGGTAGCTGGCCTTTCTAGATCTCTCTTGTATGACATTCTTACCATAAGCCATGGTAATTTGACTTATCTTTCTTCTAAGTATTTGAATAAGTGGAATTACCCTCCTAGGGAGTTTTATAAGGTTAATTGTGATGATAGTATCTATCATGGGCTGAATTTGGCTGGTTATGGTTGTGTTCTGCGTGATGATTCTGGTTCTTGGGTGATGGGATGTAATGGCAAGTCCCTTGTTTGGTCTATATATAGGTGTGAACTTCTTGCTGTTTGGAATGACTTAATGTTAGCTTGGGAAGCAGGTTGTAAGAAGGTGATCTGTGAGACTGACTCCCTGGAAGTGTTTCAACATCTGCAAAATATTTTCAACTCGTATTTACTTGGTGATGTAGATTTAACATATAAAGTTCAAGACTTGCTTCGACGCAATTGGTTAGTGAAATTTGAACTGATTAGTCGAGAAGCAAATTATGCGACAGATTGGATGGCTAAAATTAAAAAAGGAGCTTTGGCCAATGTTGAATATTCTTTGTGGACTGCTCCATGAGATTATCTTAATTAAATCCTTAGTAATGATGCTGCTGTTCTGAGCTAGTCTTTTTTTTTTGGGTGTCTGTTCTAAGCTAGTCGTTGTTGTCTTGCTTCAATCACAAAAAAAAAAATTCAAATACATTCCATAAATAAATATCATAGTTCTAAAAATCGGACCGGACCGGCCGATCGAACCGGTTCAACTGTGAACCGACCATAATCACAGTCCAGTTGATGCTCAAAATCTGCTTGTTTAAAAATCGAAATCAAATCGGTGAACCAGACGAAAACCGATCGGTCAAACCGAACCGGGACCGACCGATTTTATTTTGCAAGGAGATTTATAACCAAAAATGCAATGGTTGGGGTTCAAACACCAATCCTTCGACAAGGAAAGTATCCACCTTACCACTAGACTATTGAGACATTTGGTAATACTTACAATTTGTTATATATATATACAATAGTTTTCTTGCTAAATTAGATTTATTTACTTTATCTTAATTTTAATTTACACTAACTTATTCATAAATTAACTATAATTTTATTTGTACATCATTATTGATATAAAAATAATTTTTATTAAATATTTACGAATTAAAATATAAACATTAAAACTTTTATTAATCACAGACTTATTTTTTTTATTTGTTTCCATTGGACTATGAAGGATAAAATATTCCTTATTTTTTATAGAAAATTTCTTTTTAAGTGCTAACTAGTTTATATTTATTTATTTTATTTTTATTTTAATTTACACTCATTTATTTATAAATTAACTATATTTTTATTTGTATATCACTATTAATATACATTTTTTATTAAATATTTACAAATTAAAACATAAACACTAAAATATTTTTTACTATTGATAACTTATTTTTTGATTGTTATTTTTCATGATTATATGATATTTACTAATATTATTCTTCAATAAATGTTTGTATAATATAATAAGTATAAATAATTAATAAATTATTAAAATTTAAAAATAATAGTTATTTTAATATAAAATAGTTAATAGTGATTTTATATATTGTATTTCAGTGAAATTATAATATTTTATTAATTTAGTACTTTAAATTTAAAAGTCATTTTTAGGTTTATATTATAATATAATTATATTTTTATTTTTATTTTATATATTATTTTATTATAAAACGATTATTTCGTTTGAAACTTCGGTCGAATCGGTTAAACCTTAAAAATCTTTAACCGCTAGCTTAAATCATTCAATGACCGATTTGATTTTCAGAACCTTCATAAATACTAACAACACATATACCAAAGTAAAGTTGGTAGCTTGGCAACAGTATTTCTACCAACTCCTATATCAAAAGAACGTTCCAGCATATATATATAGTAACTACTCATAATAATAATTTTAGTCTAATCAAGAATCAACATATATCAAGTAAGTTAATATATCAAATAAATCAACGCTGTCAATTAAAAAGCAATTAACATGATTATCACCCAAATTATTCAGCACTTATAATTCTATATTTCTATCCCAAACTACTTAATCACTTTTAATCACGTACAAACTTAATTTCATTTCGATATATATCATATAATGATATAAATAATAAGAGTAACTAGATAGAAACAAAAACAACATTTGTCATCATCAAATGTTCAACTTTAAACTCAACATAATGGATCATTATTAGCAACATAATAATAACACAATACTCTTAAACAAAAAAGAAAACTTTTCTAGAAAATAGAGATTTAGGTTTCCTAAATTAAAACTATAAATACAATTATTTAAATATTATTAAATATCTAAAAAATTAAACTAAATTATGTATATACATATAAGACAGGGCAAGGAAGGACGAGTAATAAGTACAAGGCGACCATTATTCATACCCACTCAACTGTCGAAAAAACCTGCCATGTTCAGAGTCAGAGTGAGATGCAACAGAAAAACACTTTTAAGAAGGTGTTATAATGATTCATGATTTGATTGAATATTGTAAACCCAAATTCATACATCATTGTTTATGGACTTGCTATTAAAGTTTTTAAGGGTGAGTTTGAGAGAAAGATCGAGATTGGAAGACTAAGATTGAGAAACTGAGACTGAGACTGAAATAGGTTTATGTATTATGTTTGGTTTAAAATTAATTAGAGATAGAGATTGAAAGATAGAGATTAAATTAAGTTGATAGAGCAGAAACAAAGGTTAGTATTTGGAAACTTTAATGTTGATTGAGGGTATTTGAATAAAAAAATATTATTAAAATTTCAGTCTCAGTCTCCAGTCCCCGAGTCCCTCCTAACTGGAGATACTGAAAATACTGGAATTCTAGGGACTGAGATTGAAATTTTAATTCCAATTTCTGTCTAACAAATACAATATTGAATCTCAGTTTCTCAGTCTCAGTTCCAGTATCAAGGACCAAACGCACCCTAAGAGTTAAATATTAAATTGGCTCTTGAAATTTGGGGCTACGATCAAATTGGCTCCCGAAACTCAAATGACATCAAAATTTGTCACTCACTTTTACGGTTGTGGCTCACATTGGTTCTTTTAAAGTTGTTCGTCAAAAAAACGCTGATGTGGCTGTTAATTGTCCACACTGGACTCTAGTAAAACAACGTTGTGATCTATTCTCACTAACACAGTACCAAAATGACGTCATTTGCGAGCGAAAGAAGTTAAAATCTATCTTTTAATGTGTTGTGTGGGATAGATTTTAACTTTCTTCGCCCTAATGAGGTCATTTCAGTATTATATTGATGCTATCAGATCACGACGTTGTTATATGAGAGTCCAATACGGACAATTAACGACCATATCATCATTTTTTTAACGAAAATCTATAAAAGGGTCAATTTGATTCACAACCACAAAAGTGATGGGTCAATTTGATACCATTTAAATTTCGAGAACCAATTTAATCGTAGCCTCAAATTTAAGGAGCCAATCTGATATTTAACTCAAGTTTTTAATGTAAAGAAAATTTTTGGTATTCTGTAATAGTAACCGATTCTGTACCCATGGAAGTCCCAAAATCTTAGCACAAAAACAAATTACTTCGGCAACATCTAGCTCATTTACGGATAAAACACCAAAACAATGTATATCTATTACTATGTTAAACATAAGGTAAAACATCACCACACATCGACACGTGTCCCTCCCGTTTCTGAAACATCATTTATTCCAGCGTGCAAACACTCTCTGCTCCATCTTTTTCCAAACCCATTTAAATACATGTTTTGGGAAACAATCCCAACCCCATTTCCTTTATTTCCAATTATTCTCCCCCTTTCACCCCCGTCTTCTCTCCCTTTGCTTTCCTTCTTCTCCCGCCAACCTGCACTTTCAAATATTCACAGATGGCAAATGCTGGTCACACTTTGGATGAAGTTCATCCATCCAAGCGAAACCTCCAGTTCTGCCTTTTTGTTGTCCGACTTTGGGAGGCTCCTAGCAAGTTTAATGTGAAAGAAGCTCAAAGCATTGAAATGGTTGTTGAAGACATTAAGGTAATAAGTAATAACAGCCCTGTTGACACATTATTGTTAACTCAGTCTCAATCTTCTCAATGTATGCTCTGTTTTATTGTTTAATCAGTCTTAATATTCTCAATCTATACTCTGTTCAGGGCCAAAGGACTCATGTTTCTGTTCCAAAGGGATTTATCAAAAAGTGGAGAGTTCAGCTGAAGGAGTTCGAGATGTTTAGGATCACTAACCTGACTGTCATTGACCCGAAGATGAAACCAAGGCTTAGGACGATTCCTTGCACTTGGTTTCTGGGTTTTTCGCTTCGAACCACAGTGGAGCACATTCAACCTCCCCTATGAACATGTAATCCTTTTCGCTTCAGGAGTGTTACTGAAATTTTGGATGAAAACATCGTTGCAAACACCCACACATTTGGTAATTTCATATTGCCTATATATATTACTTTATGGTTGGTACATTAATTTTACAAAGTATCATAGCACGTTGTAACCAATAAATATTAAAACAGATTTCATTGGAGAGGTTGTTGGGAAAGAGGATCCTAGGGATGTTATTACCAGCAATGGATGGGAAACAAAAAGGCTGGTTGTTGTCCTTCTGGACATTGAGTTAGTTTTCATGTCCTAGCCCATTTTATATGTCTATTTATTCAACCAGTAGATACTTTGTTTTACACTAATGACTTTGAAATGCAAAATGCAGGAACCATAGGATTAACTGTATCATTTTTGGCAATATGGTTGACCAAACCCTTCCATTCCTTCTGAAGGAACAAACTGAGCCTTTGATCGTCATTCTCCAGTATTTTAAGGTTTCAAGGTGGAAGGGTAAGCTTCTAATTCTCTACGCATGTGAATCTCAAGTACTGAAATGTGTAGGATGTTAGTTTCATGTTATCATAATGTCAGGAGATGACATTTCATATCTGTGTAGGGAATACTTCCACTCAGAGTAACTTCGAGTTATCCAAAATCCATTTCAATCATCAGTCGAAGGAAGTCGCTGACTTTAGAGAACGTTTGGAAGCTGCTGGTCCAACGTTGTCAGGTCGGATTAGCCAGGTTCATACTGACGGGGCTTTAGCGGGTGTAGATGAACTTATCAAAGGAAGGGACACCGTCCAGACCATAGAGGAAGTCTCAATATTTAGTAAGGTTGTATAATAGTTACACCATATCCCTGAACTGAGTTAATATTACCTGAATAGTTAAAAGTTTTTTAAAGTTTGGCTTTTGATCAGGAAGGACAACCTTGGATTGCCGTGAAGTTTGAAGCATTGAATGTGGGTAGCAATGACTGGTGTTACAGTGCTTGCGATGGATGTAAGAAGAAGGTTGATCCAAGACATGGGACCAGCTCAGACACCAAGCATTGTTCCAAAGACACAGGCGCACGTGTTGATATGTAGATCCTTTACAAGTTGATTGGATTGAAGGTGAATCTGTTGTGTTTCTAGAAAAAAAATTTACTGTATCTTGCTACCCGGTGTATTTCAAGGTATAAGATCGAGGTCATAGCAACCGATGATACGGGGTGCATTAATCTGTTATTGTGGGACAGGGAGGTTCAGATGCTTTGTGGAAAGCTAGCTGAAGAGGTTAAGAAAGAAAAGGTGGGTAAAATACGGTTTTGTAGTCATACCCATATTTGAACCTATATTGACAGCTTTTATGAGTTTTATAATCGGTTGTTGGACCTAGCTTTCATTCAGGTGGAAGTGGATGATGACTACCCAAAAACTCTAAACAACATGTTGGATAGAAAACTCCTCATCAGGATTCATGTGAGGAAATCGAACATAAGCGAGGGTGATCCTGTTTATCCTGTCATAAAGGTGATTCATGATTTGGAGGTTATTGACAAGTGTACTCCCGTTAAGGCTCCCATTGAGGGTCATGGAACCAGTCAGGAGGTATGTCTCGACTATTTCAGATTAAATTTTATACACGTAGATCTTTAGGTGTAATGTTGTCAATAACCTAATAATCATTAGTAGACAATTGCTTTGTGTTTTTCCAGGGAAACACAAGCTCATTATATGCAGAAAACCTGTCCAACGCGGTCAATCTTATTTCTGATAGTGATCCTCAGTATAGTGTTGTAAGAGTGCTCAACATTATCTCACTTTAATTGAGAAATATGGAAAAACTTTGCTGCATTAGGGTGGTTCTGAAAAATTCTTTGGAAATGTTTTGTAGGATGATTTGTTGGGCTCCATTGAAGCAAAGACCCCAGGTTCTGCAGCTTCCACACCAATGACGGTGGAATCCCCGGCTTTGACCCAGCCCGACAAAGATGGCAAACTACCCTCAAATCGGACCAAGAGGGTAAGGGTGAAGAAACAGAAGTTTATGTTTGAAGAGGATGATATTTGAAGAAAAATGATATATATTAGATGAACCCTTTTGGACAACTAACTAGAGGGAAATTAGATTATTATGTGATGTTTTGAAATGATATGGTTATTTTGATGGATGGATTGAATAGAGGCATATCCATGTTAGTGCTTCAGTATTTATATGTTTTTAGACCTCTTTAAACCAACAATATTACAACCTCTGGTGTTGAAATGTAATAGCATTATGGTAATGTCAAGGACTGGTTGAAATCAATAGTTTATTTTAATATCATGATGATTTTATATGCAATGCTTTTTTGCCTCTAAATCTGCTATTATTAAAATTATTAAAAGATTGTTAGATTATTTATAACAATTTTAATTAAAAAGTATATTAACGATGATAATAGGTAATGATAAAAAACGATGATAATAGGTAATTTGTGAGAAAAAAAAGTAGTGATTATTAAAAAAATTTTGTGGTAACGATCACTTTTAAAATTTAGTTTCAAAAGCAGTAATTTTAAATTAAAAAATTATAAATAAATAACAAAATTCAATGAAAGACTAATTATAAGTCTTATCATAACAATGATAAGAGACTTGAAGTTAAAATTAAATAATATATTAATGATGAAAGGGTAGTTAGCAAAATGAATGCGTATAATAAAATTAAAATTGAATATAATAGCTAATTAGCAAGAAAAAAGTTTTAAAAAATATAAATGTGCAATTAATCTAAAGATATGTTTGTGTCTTAAAAAAAATTTGGTCTTTCTTTTTAAATATTTAATATATAAATTGAACAGTCTTAATAATTTTTGTATAAGAAGTCCTCTTTAATAATTTATTCTCTCTAACGGTCCTTTAGAGTAATTCTTCTATTAATTAATAGGTTATTTAATTTAAAACGAATTTTACTAATTAGAACACTGATAAATAAAAACATATCTTTCTCCTCAAAAGGTATAATATATGTAAACTTATAAAAGAAAAAATTGCTCATAAATTATTACTTACCTAAATGGATGTTATTACTTACCTTTTGATGATCATCAAAAGGTTACACGGATATGTTCATAAAAAAGTATGAATAAAGAAGCATTCCTGTAAGTTTTTAAGTTATGATTGCCATTTATGAAACCATTGGAAATATAGAGTCTTAAATAACCAAATAAGGGTAGCAAATATTTTAAAGAGCATATAATTAAAGGGTAATTGGCCACAAAAGTAACGAAATTAAATAACCAAATATTTTAAAGAGCATATAATTAAATGGTTTATATTCAATATGAAAAAATATATAAACCTAATAACTGACCCTGATATATAGATTGTCAAAGTTGATCTCACAGCACCTTTGAAAATGTGAAAATCATAACTGAGTTCTTAAGTCTGTTTGAGCAAGCAATGCTTTTCATTCCTGCATTTAATAAGGGTCTGTTATAATGTTAATACCAATCACTTACAACATTAATACTCTGATGAATAAAATTAATGTCAAAAAGGTTTATATCAATTTGCAAGGTCTCTTATATCCAAAGGAAACAAAAATACAATTACACCTGAAGCGTAGAAAGTAGTTTGGAAATGAAATTTGTTTATTCTACCAAATTCAAAAGACATTGTCAAAATGTATCTGTCAACAATTAAATATTGTATTTTTACAATTGAATAAGAAATTTGATTTGACATCCAAGGAAAGAGATTTCAGCTTTTCAACCATCCAAACTTTCATCAAAATGGAAGCTACCTTAAATCTGATATTAACATTGGTCTTAGTGAATGTGCTATGTTTGGATTGACAACTCATTTGTCTAATTAGAATATATTATTCCAAACGCAATACTGCGAAAAGTACAAATTATTTCAGGTATATTGCAAAATATTACTACTTTCATGATTCACGGTTGTGTTATCAATGCAGAAAAGTATTATAACTCATTCATATTAATAGATTATTGTATTTTGGAGGGACATGATGCCCATAACTTTGTTAACACATGATCTGAGATAAAATAATAAAGTTAAAATATTTGAAAATGAAGATTGTACTATAATATAATTTTCAAAATTTCATGAACAAATGTTTAATAAGAAAACTTTTACCTGCAAAAACTACAAAAGCCTTCACTCCACCTGTGCATCTTACCTAAACATATATTATGTCAGTGTCACTATCAAGCACTATTGAAAGACATTGAGAGGAATCTTTTCATTGCTGCATTGCAAAGTTTACAAAATGATGTTAATATTTGTCAAACATCTTTATCGATGAATCAGGGAAGTCCTCATTCCTAGGCGGAGTTTATTTTTTTGTGTGACATTTGACTTACAAATAATACAGCATGTTAATTGAACTAGGACATGTAATGTGAAAATAAGAGAGACCTACACACTGATACGTGTCTTCACTTTTAAAAAGTTCTGTAATAGCACTCACAGGTGTAATTAGAGCAATACAACTTGACCTCTGTGTAACAGCTATAATATTTATGTCTAAAAAGTGATGGACTAATCATATGAATAAAATTCAGTATTTCAAAATGCAGCAAGGTGGCCATGACTTATGACTCACTCAACTCTCTTGGTTAGTGCAATTTCGAATCAGGACATGCAAAAGTTTACCTACCTTTATCTCATGCTTGGCATTGCCATTCTTATGAAACTTTGTACAAATTTCCAGTCTTTGTAGCTTAATTCTGAAAAAGGATATTACTTTCATTTTATTGGTTTTTAATGAAATCTCCCTGTTTAAAATTGTCAACTCTAAATTGGATAGACCTAGATACTAAATCACAAGAGAGTTGCAAAATGTTGGGCTCAAGGACTCATAGGTGTAATCAGATAAATGCAAATCTTTAAAGCGAAAAATATAATATTGATCAGTCATGAATACATTTACTATTCTTATTCATAAAATTCACTCTTCGAAATTACTAAGCAAGGTGGCGACAATAGTTTTCTTTCTTTTGATTAAGGAAACTTTAACTTGCAAAAACTAGGAAAGCCTTCAGTCATGCTTTGCATCTTACATAAACATGTCTTATGTCAGTGTCAACATGAAGAAAAGGTTGAAAGTTATTGATAGGAATCCTTTCATTCTTTCATTGAAAAGTTTACAAAATTATGTTAATACCAGTCAAACATCTTTAGCATGAATCATGGAAGTTCTTATTCCTAGGCAGAGTTTATTGTTTGTGTGACATTTGCAAGAGTAATTTTTGCAAATGTGTTTTGATATAGGACATGTCATGTCAAAATAGGAGAGAACGTGACACTGATAACCCACTGCAATAACTTGGTTAGTGCAATTTTGAATCAGGACATGCAAAAGATTTTTTAGCTTTTAGTCATGCTTGGCATTGCCAGTGTAATGTCCTTCTGTGTTCAAATTTCCAGTCTGTATAGCTTCTTTTCGCCAAATCACAGTAGTTTTTAAAATTCTTTACTTTAAATTGGATAGACCTAGACACTGATACACAAGAGAGCATAAAAAATGTTGGGCTCAAGGACTCATAGGTGTAATCAGACTAATGCAAATTTTTAAAGCCAATAATATCATTTTGAACAGTAGTGAATAGATTACTATTCTTATTCATAAATTTCACTATTCGAAATTAATAACCAAGGTGGCCATGACTTATAACTCACTCCATGTTACTTGGTTTGTGCAAAATATGAATCAGGATATGCAAATATCATATCCCTACTTTTAGTCATGTTTGGCATTGTCATACGTACGAATCTATGTAACTGACCATGCATTTTATAAAACATTAATAATTTTAAGGAGTTAAAAGAAAATATATAACCCTTTGCAAGAGGAAAGCTATAAAGACTGGAATTTTATTCATGAGAGAAAGGAAAACACATCATTCAGTCACAGCATTGCTACCCTAGGACAAATTAAATTTGTCACTCTGAAAATGAAGCATTAATTAAAGACATTGAGAGTAATCCTTTCATTGCTGCATTCAAAATTTCCCAAAATAATGTTATTATCGGAGAGAAATCTTTACCATGAAACAGGGAAGTTCTCCTTCCTAGGCGGAATTTATCATTTGTCTGCTTTTTGACCGTTAAGGAAAATCATAATATTTTTTGCCATGTTCTAGTAATGTGAAAATGGGAAAGACATAGGCACTGATACCTGCATATATGAACATTTTTATTTAAAATTCTTTGGATCAAGTATTCACAGTTCTTATCACAGTATAGCTGATTATAAAATCGGATGCTATAATAGTGTTCAGTAATTAATACATATACTATTATTATGAATAAAATTCAGACGTTGTAAAGATGTTTGATGCCAGAGACTTATAAGCAAGTCAAATAACTTGGTCAATGGAATTTGGAATTAGGACATGCAAAAGTTTAATATGCTTTTAATCATGCTTGGCAGTGCCATTCTTTTCAATCCATGGAACTGACAATTAAATTTAAAAAGGATGATTTCATTATAATCCAATAAAAGATAATATATAACCCTTTGCCAAAGGAAGCTATAAAGAGTGGAATTTTCCAAAACCTTTATTCAAACCCATCAATCACTTACACCATTGCTGCTTTAGGACAAATTAAATATGGCAGTGTCAAAAAGAAGCACTAATGAAAGACATTGAGAGGAATCCTTTAATTTCTTCATTCAAAAGTTCCCAAAATCATGTTAATATCAGACTATTATAAAAGCGAAAGCTATAATAGTGTTAACATTTTTTTTTATAGATTTACTATTATTATGAATAAAATCCAGACTCTGTAATGCAGCAAGGTGGCAATGACTTATAACCCACTAAAATAACTTGGTCAGTGCAATTTGGAATTAGGACCTGCAAAAGTTTTTAAAGATTTCAGTCATGGTTTGCATTGCTATTCTTATGAATATATGTTAAAGTTAAAAACAAGTCAATTTTAGGGTATAAATTGAAATGTTTAGTCGAACTAGGCACAATAAGTCATCTCGGTTGTTTAAAGCAGATATGCCACTGTCATTGATGTCTGCTGCAAATTATTATGGATATTAGCAGTGAAGAAATATTGTGAAAATAATTCATGATAAAGTTGTTCAAAAGAAATGCCATGCTAGATTATCATAGCTTCATCAGTGCTGTCTAGAATGATAAGACATCAATATCAATAAGTCTACCTTAATTAAACAAATAGGCAATTATACCATATAATGACACTTATTTTGAAAACTCATTTTAATACCAAAAGCCTCACAAGTCCATGACATGATGTTCCGTTGCTAAGTCTTCTACTTTAAATCATCTGAGACTTCAATCATTAGTTTAAATCCCTTCAAACATAAGGCGAAACCAACTGTTATTACAAAAATTAAAGAATGACTCAGGCACCACCAGCATCTGATCAGCTACCAAATTTTGATGAGGAGATCCTATGGAAGATTTTTTGTAAGGCCGATCCTAAGACTGCAACAAGATGCAGGGTTCTTAGCAAGATGTGGAAAAGGAAGCTGACCAACCCACTTTTTGTGAAGCACAACTTTAGGGAGAACAAAGAAAGGAATATGCAGGTTGTTGTATCTCTTGCAAGGACCGGACGTGACGACGAATGCTTCTCAATGGTGAGAGTTGACATGCAAACCAGGCAACAATGTGAAGGGAAGGTACCAGAATCCCTTCGCCAATTCAGCAGTTTCGAGGTTATAGGATCTTCTCATGGTCTTCTTTGCGTAAGGTTCATATTGGGCAACACTCATTCTGAGTTAGCCGTCTGGAACCCCCTTACCAAACGTAGGATTTCTACTCATGATCCTTCAGGCAAGCAGAAGGATTTCAATGTATCTCAGTATGCCTTTGGTCACATATTTAACACTATGTATTATGCTGTAGTTCATGTTTTCAAGAAGAGTTATGCTGACAGAACGTTGCATTGGAGTCTTTATTCCAGTTGCACCAATAACTAGAACATAAAGGGTTCGTTTGAAGGTACATTTGAGAAGCTGGGTCCAAATTACGTTGTTCACAAGGGAGTTGTTTATCGAATAGGTTGGGAAGGAGTTGCCATCCCAAAGCCCAAATGCATAGTTTAATTCAACCTCAGAAACAGAGTACCAGTGGAGGAAAAGATTCCACAGAGGGCAAAGAGCACTTTCCACACACTGTGCATCGTAAAGGATGAAGTTGCTTTCGTTTCATCTTTCTATACTTCCCAGTTTACTACTGTGGTGGATGTTTACCAAGTCACGCTTACTGGATCATCTGGATCAAAATGGGGGAAACTTTTTAGGATTCCCAAGATGAGTGTGCCATTCACTCCAACGCTATTTGCAGGGAAGTATCTACTCAATGTCATGGAGTCAAGATCTGGTCCCTACAATTCCAATGACGCAGAAAGAACTGATCTGCTTATAGCAAAACATGATTATGAAGCTGATAGAAGCACAAATTTGTTGAGCACAACATGGACTGAGAATGTCCACCTGAGGAATGTTTCGTTGCACTCACCTGGAATATACCCAGTTGAAAAACTGACTTGATT
Organism: Stylosanthes scabra; assembly: GCA_036250425.1. Taxonomy (NCBI): domain Eukaryota; kingdom Viridiplantae; phylum Streptophyta; class Magnoliopsida; order Fabales; family Fabaceae; genus Stylosanthes; species Stylosanthes scabra. The sequence continues at coordinate 660,032 of JASCZI010000001.1, forward strand.
AAGCTCAAGTATCTTCGTTCTATTTTGCAGGGGGTTGATGTTTAACTATTCTGTCTAAGATGGTCTCAGATTTGTCGTTGTCACAAAATCAGTAGATTTGTCTTTGAATTTTTTTTTGTCTTAGCTATGGTACGTTTATGTTTAGGTTGTTGTTATTGTTCAGTGTTGGTGTTGTTTTATGTAACAATGAAATGAATTGATCCCCTTAATTATGAAATTTTCATTATAATGTCTTTTATCCAGTTTTTAAGCCATTTTTAAGGCCACATAGAATCTGTCTAATTAAAAGAAAATATTTTACTCAAAATATAGAAGTCCACTAATTAGTGATCTCACAGCTTAGCAGAATATATTAAAACAGTTGTTTATGACATTAATCTGATGTTAACATATTAAAAAACATAGCAGACCAACTTAGTTGTAGAATATGGAGAAAGTAATAAAATGATAGTCGAGTTTTTCTACATCCCCCAAGAACAATCTAACATGTTTTAAATATATCCAAGTGGCCACAGCATCACTAAATGACTTAAATCTTTTAGGTATAGAATGTAAATATGTTCATTTATCATGTATATATGATAGAGAAAGCTATTGATATATTAACCAATCATTTCGATTTAAAAGAACTGATATACTGATCACATCATCCAAAACATGTCATGCAACAAAAAACAGAGTCTACATGAATTTGTTACCAAATTTAGTTAAAAAATAATTATATTTGACGAGTAGTGATCAAAACCAAGATTCGAGACCTAACTAGAAGAATAATGGTTTGGTTATATTTAAAAGAGAACGTTCCCTTTCAAGAGTTTGTTATTGAGTAACTAAACAGGAGGCCAACATGACTTTGGTAGTAATAGTTGTAGAGGTTTCTAACTCAAGGTTTTCAAATTTCCATAAACAGATTCTAAATCAGTTTCATGGTTACATAAAGGTAACTTTATCATCTTTTCATTGATTTCAAATCACATTTCAAACCACCTGCAGCTACTTATGACATATTGCCACATTAGTGGGCTCCATAGGACACACCATTTGATAGATGGTATATATGAAAAGTTCAGAGACTTTCTATTAGCTATAGGCTTAACAAAAATGGCTCACTCACTGCACTCTATAAAGCAGGTATTATTGGGATCACTCACTGCACTCTATACACCATTCTTTACTCATCAACATAGCTATCTTTATTGGTTTTCAAACATATCAATTGCTGTCTCAAGGAGTCATTCATGTTGTCAATCAAAATTAACATAACTGTAATGGTTTTATTTTTATAAGAAACTACTTTTACTTTAGTAATCACTGACTGACATGTACATAACCGTGTAACATAATAGGAAATGACATTGTTGGCACAAAACTTATATCATTAAGTTAATTTAGTCAAAGTAGTGCCAAAAAAATAAGTTTCCATTATTACCCTTCATTTCCCTTTTCTTATTTACACTGTAGCATGTTCTTCATCTTTATAAAAAAATATGATCACATGAGCCATCTTGACACCATATTTATTGTTAAAGAACTCACTCATCAGTAAGCCACCCTCCCAATCACAAACATTTTCCTACACATGGAAACTCCACCAAAGAGAAACAACAATACCATGACCAATATACACAATCCCAACGACACAAAAACAAACTGTAACACCATCCTCCCATTCCTTGGTGAAGATGTTTTGTTCAAATTTTTTGTTAAATGTGAACCCAGGACGGTTGGTAGAGTTCGGTGCACCAGCAATACATGGAGGTGGCGTCTTAGAGGGCCAGAATTCGCTAGGGAAAACTGGATTGCAAATGACCATCGTAGTATTACTGGATTGCTCGGACATGGATACAACTCTTACGGGGATAAAAGCCACTGGGCCATTCAGGTTAGCGCTGGTGATGGCTCTGCTAATATTGTACGTCTCCCATTTGAAATAAGAGATGCCAGGTACTTCACCATTGTTGGCTCTGACAATGGTAACTTATGTGTTAAGTATTCCCACACTGGGGAAGAGATCGAGCTATTAGTTCTGAATCCGTTGACCAAAAAAGCAGTTCACGTCGAAGATCATTCGTACAAAAACATTTTCTATCATGTCTCCGTTTATGCTTTTGGTTACTTGAAAGATTCCTACAGCGAGTTTCGTGTTATATACCTCTATAAAAATAGATTCCGTGACAAGAATCTAAGCTAGATGTTATGGGACTCTCGCCTCCAATACTAGAGAACCAGGGGAGTCTATATAACCGAAGTTGAAAAAGTTGGTCCTACATATGTCGTTGTCGCCGGAGTCGTGTTCTGGATCGGTTAGGGTGGTTTCTTCAACTTGGAACCCACCCACCTGCTCGCCTTTTCGCTTGACAAAGAAATTTTCTTCCAGGAACCGATTCCTAACGATAACACTAACACCTACAACTCAATCTCCAAAATCAACAACGAACTCAGTTTCGTTTCCTACAAGGATATTGGTGTCAAGAGGAAGCTTGACGTATGGAAAATATCTTTCACAGAGGAAAACAATTTTCTATGGCAAAAGCTTTATCATGTGGATGACTTCGGAATTCCTTACACCCCAAGCTTCTTCAATGGTAATGAAATCATATCACTTCTTGACAGCCGCACCACACCCAACGGATCAAACGATGATTTAAGGATTGAAGTTGTAATGTCAAAGATGAAGATTACTGGAGGTAACAGGGAAGTAATCTACCATCAAGGGCGGCAAATGAGTATCTTTGTGAAAAGCATCACCTGCCATCGCGATGGATTGTTCGAATTTGATGATTAAAGTTGCTCATGTGTTCTTAAGTTGTTCTTAGACTATTAGGTTTTGTTTCCAGGCTTTCATATGTGTTCATGGCAGTTGCGGATCAATTTATGTAATATCTATTTATGCTATTTTGGATGCTTAGGTCTAGATGCAATGTAATGCAATATCCACAACTAATTTATAGTTATACTTTGTAACCCCTACTCCATTCTGAGGTGATGACTAATTATATGCTCTTTAAAGTATTTGGTTATTTAATTTATAGTTATACCTTTTGAGGAGAAAGATATGTTTTTATTTATCAGTGTTCTAATTAGTAAAATTCGTTTTAAATTAAATAACCTATTAATTAATGGAAGAATTACTCTAAAGGACCATTAGAGAGAATAAATTATTAAAGAGGACTTCTTATACAAAAATTATTAAGACTGTTCAATTTATATATTAAATATTTAAAAAGAAAGACCAAATTTTTTTTTAAGACACAAACATATCTTTAGATTAATTGCACATTTATATTTTTTAAAACTTTTTTCTTGCTAATTAGCTATTATATTCAATTTTAATTTTATTATACGCATTCATTCTGCTAACTACCCTTTCATCGTTAATATATTATTTAATTTTAACTTCAAGTCTCTTATCATTGTTATGATAAGACTTATAATTAGTCTTTCATTGAATTTTGTTATTTATTTATAATTTTGAATATAAATAATCCGATAGTCATGCATGTTCTTTTTACTATAACAATTATAACAGATGAAGAATGCGTAATTGTTTAACTTAAATCACACAATAATCAAATGTTAAAATAAAAAATTCATAACGATGCAATAAAGAGTTAAAATCTGTTATATCTCTAATGCAGAAGGAAATTATAAAACCACCCATTTATAAGCAGATAGGACCTATTGGACGTAAAACATTTCTGATATAAATATATAATAACTAACTTAGACAAACCGTGACCTGCATTAGTATATATCATAATTAAATTTAAATGCTCTTAATCATTGCAAGCGTCAATTTATTTTAGATGAAACAGATTACTGCTCTCCCTCCATTTTTTTCAAAGTTATATCAACCTATTTTAGCCTTTTCATACAAGGTTGGTATTGATCACAATTACGGGAGATAATATTAGTTTTCTCAGTTGACCTCTTAAATTTTTTTGTCTTTTTAGCAGAGACACACCCTTACTGTTATTGAAAGGAACACAGTCACAAACCACATTAGCATAAAAGTCTCTAACCTATGGAAGACTCACCTGACTCCTTCTCAAGCAAGGGAAAGAGAACTCTCAACCATGTTGGTGGGAAGATACTTAGGAGAGAAAAACTGATTGCCACTGACTACACAACATCAGCAGCCGAAGCTCAGTCCACCATTGATGTTCTATCACCAAGTTCCAATGTATTCCCTTCTCCAGGCCAAAGTGAAAGCTCCTTAAATGCTAAGAACAAGAGGAAAGTTGGACAGATTTTGCACTTTCCTTTCCAGGATATCACAAACAGTACATCGAATGCACAGATAAATGGTATTTATCATGCCTAATGAAATTTTTATTCCACTTTAAAGTTTACCAGATAGAAACTTAAGATGCATGCATTGGCAGGGGACCTAATGAAATCTTATTTCATGTCTAATGAAAGTTTCTTTTTGCACTGTCCTTTATTCACTTACATTTTTTTATTGTCTTATGAATGTAGCTTCTAATATAACAGCTGAGGAATGCTACACAATTTGTGTCACCCCTGGAAAAGAGAACTTTAATAATAGTGTGAAACAGAACATTCATGCATCTAGCAACAACATATCCGACTTTACAAATCAGTACACACAAGTATCTCCAGAATATGAAAAATCTGGTGCTGTCCATTTCTTCAATTTCAATATATTTAACAATAACAGTTTGCTTCAATGTTTAACGTCAGCTTTAAGCGGTTTAGATATATGGTATAGTCTCATTTCAGCTAACAAAAAACATCCATTTGTGTGTTCCCTATGCAGTTAACTCTAAGAAGAAAAGGATAGAAAGATACACAATACTAAGGGAGAAAAGGGCTATCAATGCCAGACAACATGAACAAGGTTCTAATCACATCCCTTACTGGTTTAAATGTTTCAATACACTTAAATATACATTTCTTAAAATAATGCTGCAGAGTCACCTGTCGAAAGTCGCAACCAATCGCCTAATACTTCGACTTATACTTTGTTAACCAGCAATCAAGGCATCAATCAAGGTATTTCACACAATTTAAACCTTTTTGCAAATCCGTACATATACTGCATTTTTTTAACGATGACCGAATCTGGATAACATTATTTCATTTTCCACTTCAGAACTGTCATTCACGGAATCAACCATTACTCCCATTAACACAATAGGTGTAGCAGGTAGTTATCTTTCATTTTAACATTAGTTTTTTTAGTCATAATCGTTTACTAATAGTCACCTTAAATATGATATCCATTAATGCTCATGCAAACTAATCTTCGTATCCACTATACTTTATTCTTGCCTTGCGTAGGACCCTCTTCAAGATTTGTTAGAAGAGCAAGGAAGTCAAACTCAAATAAGAGTGAGCTATTTACCTATTACCTAATGATTTTGTTCATCTTTGATAGGGTTCACATGCACAATACAATCTATACGTTAACCCGGCTCTATTTTGTGGTTTCCCCGGTTATAAATGATTTTATCAACTGAAACCACTTTATTGCAGGAAATGAATCATTAAGTAATACAACACGGCAGAGGACAAGGAACATTCATCCAACCGAAGGTTACTCTCTAATGTTTGATTAATTTCAAATTCATAAATAACATAACTGTATTTAAAAATGTCAGATGGCCAAGAAAGTTACGAATGATTTGCATTTTCAGAATACTGGAATATGGGACAACCAATACATGAATGTGAATATTGTCAAGCTTTGTTTTGGTATCAAGAGAGAACTAACAAGCGGCAAAACACAAACGAACCAAAGTTTCCAGTATGTTGTAAAGTCGGTCAAGTTCAACTACCACCTCTACAAGACGCACCAAGAGTTTTGTATGATTTAATACACCAAAACAATGACCAGGGAAAACACTTTCGTGATAACATACGCTCCTACAACACTATGTTTCAATTTACTTCAATGGGAGCTAAAGTTCAAAAAGGAAGAAATAACAGTAGGGGCCCTCCTACATTCATCATTAGTGGGGAGAATTACCATATGATAGGTAGCTTATTACCTGAGCAAGGTGCCACGGCAAAGTTTGCCCAGCTTTATATATTTGACACCGCCAATGAGGTTAAGAACAGGATGTCATTTATAAGGTATGGAATTTTTCAGAGAGGTTATTACAACAATTCTGCATAATGCATACCACTTTTATTCATGACTTATTAATAATTATCTTATCTAACCCATTAAAAGCGTTGTTATAAACAGGGGTTCTGAAGAAAATCAAATTCATGAACAGATAGTGCATGATCTCAAAACCATGCTGGATGAACACGATGTATTGGTGAAGGTTTTTCGCATGGTCAGGGATACAATGCATGCCCAGAGTAACCCATCTGTCAAGCTTCGACTTTTAGGAAAACGAGGCAAGGATGGCCGGAGATATAATCTTCCCACCATCAATGAGGTTGCAGCCTTGATTGTTGGTGATTTTGACATCAATAGGACGGACCGAGATATTATTGTAGAAACTCAAAATGGGAGACTGCAGAGGATCAACCAGCTGAACCCCGCCTATCTCGGATTGCAATATCCCTTGCTATTCCCATATGGTGAGGATGGTTACAAGGAGGATATTCAGCTCACCAAGAAGCCTTCTGCATCTAATGGAGGTCGTCAGGACATTTCACTGAGAGAGTTCTTTTCATTCCGCATTCAAGAACGATGTCTAGATCGCTCCCCATTGATGTACTCTAGGAGGTTGTTTCAACAATTCATTGTTGATGCATATTCAATGGTAGAGTCATCTAGACTTAACTACATACGGTTAAAGCAAGATAAGTTTAGATGTGAAATGTACAAGGGTTTGACCGATGCCATATTGGCAGGCGAGACACGACCCTCATCACGTGGAAAGCGCATTATACTGCCTTCAAGTTTTACTGGTGGTCCACGCTTCATGATACAAAATTACCAGGATGCAATGGCTATTTGTCGTATTGTTGGATATCCTGACCTTTTCTTAACATTCACTTGCAATCCCAAGTGGCCTGAACTAGAAGAATTCTTCCACTTCAAAGATCTGCACCCTGAAGACCGCCCCGATATGGTTGTCAGAGCCTTCAAAACTAAGTTGGATCATCTGATCATGGATATTAGGCAGAATCGTATATTCAGAAGAGTTGTTGCAGGTGAATTTATTGTTTCTTAGTGATTCATTATTAACACCATTACTTTCATAAAACACCTTACTAAAACAACATTATACATTCAATTAGGAAAGTACCATCTCTGCACATGTATTAGGACATATATTTATTATTTTCCCTGAGTCATGACAATGTCAAAATTATTGTATTAGCTAGGTTCATGTTCTGATTTTCATGAAGTTTATTCCATCTCAAGTTGCTTATGATATCCTAAATACTTAATCATTTCAGTTATATACACAATAGAATTCCAGAAGCGTGGCCTACCGCATGCACACATACTGATCTTCCTTTAAAGGGAAGATAAGTATGCAACCGCGGATGACATTGATCGAATCATTTCTGCTGAAATTCCAGACAGAGATACTGATCATTTATACCACGAGGCGGTTGAGATGCATATGATGCATGGACCATGTGGTAACCTCCGGAGAGATTCTCCGTGTATGGAAAATGGGAAATGCATTCGTCATTTCCCTAAGAAGTTTAACCAGACAATAACCATTGATGCTGATGGTTACCCTGTCTATAGGCGTCGAGACAATGGAAACACGATTACAAAATCTGGAATAGATCTTGACAATCGTTATGTAGTGCCCCACAATAGGTTCTTACTGATGAAATATGGAGCTCATATAAATGTGGAATGGTGTAACCAATCACGCTCAATTAAGTACCTGTTCAAGTATGTCAATAAGGGTAATGATCGGATTACTGCGTCATTTTACAACAGCAATGGTTTAGGCGACGAAGTTAACAACGTCGATGAGGTCAGCATGTATTATGATTGCCGGTATATATCCCCATGTGAGGCTGCTTGGCGCATATTTGGATATAACATTCATTTTAGGGATCCATCAGTTACTCGATTGGGGTTCCACCTACCGGGAGAAAAAAACGTTGTATTCGAAGACCATGAAGATCTTGAAGAAGTTGTGAGAGAAGCATCAATCAAGGAATCTATGTTTCTAGCATGGTTCAACATTAATAAAGTAAATGATAATGCTAGGCAGTTAACATATGCTGAATTCCCTTCAAAATTTGTTTGGCATTCAAAGGAAAGGGTTTGGGCTCCCCGTAAGTCACACTCATTTGTTGGCAGGTTGTTTTATGTTCCACCAGTTCTGGAGAAATGTACTATCTAAGAACACTATTAAATTTTGTAAGAGGTCCTACCAGCTTTGAGGACATCAGAACTTTTCAAGGAGTGGTTCACCCAACTTTTAGAGATGCATGCTATGCAAGAGGACTTCTTGATGATGATAAAGAATACATTGATGCTATTAACCAGGCAAGTCATTGGGGATCTGGAAAGTTTTTGCGCAGACTCTTTGGTACCATATTGTTCTCTAAAAGTGCAAAAAGACCGGAACATGTATGGGAGAAGACTTGGAATTTATTGGCTGAGGACCTCTTGCACAAACAAAGACAGCTATTAAATAATCCAGGTTAGACAGCTTTATAAAACCTATAATTACTTATTCACAGTTTTGTATTAATGTGCCTTACCATTTAATGCAACAATAAAAGGATTATTATTTTTTTTCAAAGTTTACCGATACAGAACATTGATCATATCATATTTATTTAACTGTTTGACCGTCCAGATTTGCAATTGTCCGAAGAAGATTTGAAGCAGCTTGCTCTAATCGAAATTGAGGATTTACTTAGCAGCTACAACAAGCATCTTAAGGATTTTCCTAATATGCCAACTCCTAGAGTTGACAGCTTTGCAAACCAAATAAGGCAAGCAGGTGTCAATAGGCTGGTCCTTGATGAAATGAGTTATGACCGTTCTCTACTACGAACTGAGCATGCAACCTATAAGGGTCAGTTAACAGATGAACAGAGACATGTATACTCCAAAATTGTGAACGCTGTTAACACTGGCAATGGCGGTGTTTTTTTCCTTTATGGTTACGGAGGCACAGGCAAGACATTTCTATGGAAAACCCTATCAGCTGCGTTGAGATGTAAAGGCCAAATTGTTTTGACTGTTGCATCTAGCGGAATAGCGGCCCTTTTGCTGTCGGGAGGAAGAACTGCACACTCAAGGTTTGCAATCCCAATTGAACTCCATGAAGGTTCCACATGTAATGTCAAGCAGGGAAGTTACTTGGCGGAATTGCTCATAAAGTCAAAACTTATAATATGGGATGAGGCTCCCATGGTTAACAAGTATTGTGTTGAGGCATTGGACATGACACTAAGAGATATAATGAGATTTCAAAATTCTGATAGTCTTAAACAACCGTTTGGAGGCAAGGTAATTGTATTTGGTGGGGACTTCCGCCAGATTCTTCCGGTCATTCCTAAAGGTAGCTGACAAGACATTGTGAATGCTACAATTAACTCCTCATACATATGGAATGATTGCCAAATACTCAGGTTGACTAAGAACATGAGGTTACTACAAGGAGGTTCTAATACGAGAGCTGACGAGATCAGAGAGTTTGCCAACTGGATTCTTAAAATAGGTGATGGAACAGCTGGAGAGACATTGGATGGAGTACAAAAAGTTGAGATCCCAGATGACATTTTGATCCAACACTGGGATGACCCAATTGTAGAAATATGCAGGGCAATTTATCCAGAAGCATTCATTGACTCCAGCATTCAATTTAACCCGAAGGATAGAGCAATTCTAGCACCGACTCTGCAGGTAGTTGATGATATCAACAGATTTATGATGGGGCTTAACTCGGCTGAGTCAGTAACCTATCTTAGTTCGGACAAGCCATGCATTTCGGAGGGAACTAATGATATACTTGCAGCTGTACACACCACAGAATTCCTCAATTCCATTAAATGCTCTGGTCTTCCTAACCATGAGATCACTCTCAAGGTTGGATCACCCATAATGCTTCTCAGGAACATAGATCATTCCCTAGGTCTGTGCAATGGAACACGTTTAGTTGTTTCAAAATTGGGTAAATATGTTATTGAGGCAAGGAGCTTAACAGGCAGAAATCTTGGAGAGAAAGTATTCATTCCTAGGATGAATATGACTCCTTCAGATCACATAATTCCATTCAAATTTCAGCGGAGGCAGTTCCCAATCATGTTCTCTTATGCCATGACCATAAACAAAAGCCAAGGGCAATCCCTCTCTAAAGTTGGACTGCTTTTAAAGAAACCAGTTTTTACGCATGGCTAGTTATATGTGGCCCTTTCTAGAGTGACCAACAGGTCTGGACTGAAGATTATACTCATGAATGAAGAAGACTCAAACACAACTGACAACGTGGTTTACCAAGAAGTCTTCAGGAACATAGCTTGAGGCCTAACTGATAACTATCTATCACAGCTATAACTAAAGGTATTAACCATCTAAGGCTCATTTCATTTTACTTTTTATCTACACATACCATACTCTTCCATAATTGCCAAATATAGAAACCCCATAAAACAAAATTCAGCTACTATCATGTTTAATATTCTAAGTAAATAGCTAACCTGGATATTGCAGTGGAATAAGTAGATGCAGCAGAAGAACACTCAGATTCTACAACTCTACAGACTTTTTTTGCAGCACCACAACTAGCAGCATTCTCCGAGCTTTCTTAGAGTATAGACATTGCAGAAGCTGTCTTCATCTATTAATAGTTTTTATCAAGATTCCTTTTTTTTTTTAAAGTGAAACCATGAGAACTATCACATTAGTTTATTTTGTATTACCTTCCTACAATATTGGAACTCACATTTTGCAGTTCTTCAGTAGTCACGAAATCAGCCGGATCCCATATTTTGCAACAAGGTAAACCTGCAAGAGATATATGATGAAATTGCTTTACAAATTGATTTGCTGAAATGTATTTGTGAATTAGTTCCATTATTATACCAACCATACCTTTCAAATCGAGGAATACATTTTTCACTAGCACAGCAACAACATTCTCACACATTTCTGAAATTCAAGGCAACCCAGCATTAATTTGTAGCATTTAGTGTTTAGTGATTTTTGAACCATTTTGGAATTCAAGCAATCCCAGCTTCAAATGTTGGTTAATACCTATAAATTACAAATGATATCCTAACTCTGGCTATGCAGTTATTCAGTAGTCAGTCAATGAACCTGACGAACTTACTTATCAGAAGCTAAAACTACAAGAAACTTTAAATTGAATTGCTATAGTTTTTGTGGAATTAAGAAACCGTGAACTATATGAAATCTCTTAACTTTCCTATAACAAAAATCCTTAATCACTTTTGTAGCATACTCTATTAAGAACACCAGACAACCACATGAATTATAAAAAGAGATTACCTTTAGCTGAGTATAGTGTTTCCTTCTTTCTGTCTCGCATCTTCGAATCTCCACCCATTATCATTCCAGATGTGTTAGATAAAGGAGATTTAGTAATTGGAACAAAGAAGATGCTCATAGCAACATAACCTCGAAAGATCTTCAATCTTGCAAAAGCAATTCAGTTGTGTCTTCAAAACCTACTAAATTATAATTCAGAACGAAAAATAATTTCCATAAAGGTAAAGTATGGAGAATGACGATCTTTCAAGAATTCAGATCTGTAAACAGTGATATTAGTCTTCAGAGTGCTTAACACGATTCTTTACCTGAGATTCCTAGCATCATTCTAAACAGTGATATTAGTTGAATGTCACGTGAAGCAATTTGGTAATTCAAGTCAAATTTACACAATGCATCAAAGATATTTTTGTCCTTTTTTGGTAGTTGGACGGTAATTGAAAATTTATTGTGAGATATCTGTCATGTGGGACTATTCAATGAGTTTAAAGTATTATCTTACAGATTATTTAGGTGCTGCTTTTATTAGAGTGGGTTGGCACAACTACTTCTAACATTTATTATACCATTTTACATTAACTACCATGTTTATTAACACAATTTTTTTCCACCATCATAACTGGATCATAAAGATTTCACTTGCAAATCACGTTCATATTCGTACATGTTAGTTTATCAGTTAGTTAATTTTAACTACCTAAGGTAATTTATATTTCATTATATATTAAATCCATTATTTGTCCCATAATTTCAATCATATTATTTGATTCAAGAACAAAGGCAAACAAAACATGTTAATATATAATTCATACCAAAAATTCGAAATATTTTCGAATTACCTGAGCATTAATATGTTTTATTTTTTCGTGTTTAACCGTTTTTTTTCTTATTGTGCGAAGGAATAAAAGAAAAGTCAATTTGTTATTAATTATAGTTTAAATTCATAATGAACACATTTTACTAACACAAGTTATTCTAAATTGTATGTATAGACTTATCAAAAAATACCAACATAATTAACTACATATTCTAGGACTAATATAGTAATAAAAGCAAATTCATTTCAAATTTACTTTGATTGCTAAACAACAATTTTTTTATTTCCGTATTGACTACATATTTCAATTAACAAACCATTTTTTTTTTTTGACAAAGGGTGGCTATAGCCCACCGAATCCCTAACTCCCACACAGGGTAAAACATACACCCTTTTCAATTACCAAACCCTTTTTACTAAGAAAAAATATAATTTTTTATTGGGCGACCCAGTCAATTTATCTTTTTTAATCAAAAGGCCCAGTCAGGTTTTTATGTGCACAAAATTATAATATCTCATCATATACAACAATTTTTGTTTTAAGAAGTCTGATTTACTGTAGCCCAATCAGTCCAATAATGCTTACTGTCATTGGGTAGCTGACTTTTTTGACATTTGGTTCCTAACGCAAATAAATAGTTAGTACCAAATAAGGAAAAAAATGCTTATTGGTCCTGCCCCAGTTTCAGGAACAATTTTTTTTGGACTTCTTTGTTATCATGAGAATTGTATTGCTTTGGTCCTGCCACCCTTTTTTTTTAAAATCACTTACACATTAATTAATAGATATATGTCTCTGAAAACATGCACCCTGGTCCGTTATCATCTTCAAGTTTATGGCCCAATAAACCATACGTGTTGTGATACGTGATCCATAAGATATACCACAAAAAACTGTTGATGCATGTTAGTTCCCCTCCTTTATTGGGAACATGTAAGATTTATAATTTTTTTAAAACAAGTTGTATATGTACAGCAGTGACCTATACCAATCATCCAAAAAAACAGATTTGTGAATCATCTTGCGCGTAAGCGCAGGTATACAGCTACTATATATATATATATACAAAACCAATTCCATACATTATTTTTTTACAACCTTATTCTCCGAACTAAAAGCTTCTATCATTCAATATTAGCTTGCACAATCAAAAGTATTCCGGAATAATTGGCCAAAAATCAAACTCATATTATCATACAAGTCTTGGTTGCTTTGGTGAGAATCATCATCAAGTAGTGGGATGTATTCAAGAATTGATGATTGTCAATAAAGATGAAGGGGATGCGGTTATGGGAGAAATATAATATTTGGGTAAAATTTTATAATGCACTAAATTAAAAGAGAGTATATATAAGTCTTGATAGTCAATATTAAAGAAATAATAAAAAGTTAATATCAATTTTTTCTTTTTTTGTCTTTCTACTTTTACCGCCCACTATTTTTCTAATTACACTTATTGACTTTCTATTGGCCCCCTAACAGTTGATTCCGTAGCATTATTAAAATTCTTATGCGTAAACCATTAAATTTAGGAGTTGTATGGTGACACTTTTTTTAGGTGGCACCATATAATTCGTCTATATTTTTTATTATTTCGAATAATCAATTTTTATTATTTTAGATGATTTTGGATAATAAAGTTTTAAATTATCAATCTTCTAATATTTAAAATATCTCGTTTGTATTCCTAACATTTTTAAATTGTATTGATGTTATCCTAACATAGGGGTTGAGATTTTCTTGGCCCATAACTTGACAAAAAAACTACTATAAAGTAAAATTTTAATTTTGTTATTTAAATTTTTTGGAAAATTTTTTAAAATAAATTTAAAAAAGTTTTAATTTAAAAAAAAAATAAAAGCCTTTAATTAACGAAATCCAACATTTTTTGGCATTTACACCAACTTCGCGCAACAAGACAACAAACTTCATTTTTTTTCTAATTAATTAATAACATTAGGCAGAATGTCTTAATTAATCAAAGCAAAATATTTTAGCATGATAATTTTATGAGTTCAGCTAACATGTGTCCTAACGACAGATGATAAGATCACAAATTAAAAAAGTTTTTATTTAAAATATAAAAAATTTAAGTTTTCAATGCATTTATTTTCCGTTTATTAAATGTAAACGTTTAATAATAATAATTATATGCGTACACCTATTTTGCTAACTAAGTCTAACCAAGTTATTTATTTCTATTATAAATAAAAGACTATTTTAATGTCAAATAGAAGATTATTTATATGTTATTTTTTGTGCTATTTAATATTAAAATTATTTTTTATTTATATAGAAATTAATAATTTGGTTGGACAAAATAAATATACACCTAATATTACCTAATATTTAAAACTTGGTTGGATACATATTAGCTAAATTCTAATTTTACCAACATAGTTTTCAAATTTTTAGGTTAGATTATTAAAATTTTTTGGAAAATTTATTGAACATAGCTTACTAATGTCCCTTTTTCTCTGTATAATACAATCTCTTTTATAGTATTTGATAAGATAATAATTGTTTAAATTAATGAAATCTAAAACAAATAATATTCTAGAATAACATATTTTGATTCCTTCTAATTAAGATCCATAGCTTAGTATGCAACTCACACTATATCTAATTATGTAAAATTAGGTATCTAATTATGTACTCCTTGAGTACTCTGATATATATAATTTCTAAGAATAAATTCATAAGTGAATAGGTATTAAGAGATCTATATATGTGACTTGATACTGATGGAGTGCACATTAGTGAGCTTGTTATTTATGAAACCATGATTATTCTAAGTAATTAAAAAAACAATAGCACTACACATCCAAGCAAATACCTCATCCAAGTCAAACCAAGTACTTTTTAACTACTCTCACTAAAGGAGCGTGTAATACACGCTTTAATACAAAAGATGAGGGGTTTGAAAAAACGCAAAAAGGTTTGGGAAACTCCTGATTCAGTTTCCACAAAAACTCACTCACTCAACCCCACAAAAAACGGAAACCACCCACATTATCATCACAACTCAACGACGCTGAAACAACATTCGGGGTTTGCATTTTAAAAGGGGAAAACATGGTTTCAAGTCGGGTTTAAATTGATGTTTTTGGGTGTTGACGGATTCTTTTTTTTTCTTACATTCCGTTTCTATTTTTGGAATTGATTCCGTTTCTGTTTTTATTTTGGTGTTGAGCATGTTTCTCTTGTTTTTGTCATATATTCTGTTTCTGTTTTTGTCATATATTCCGTTTCTGTTTATGTAATAGATTCCGTTTCTGTTTTTATTTTGGTATTGAGCATGTTTCTCGTGTTCTTGTATTTCGTTTCTGTTTTTGTCATACATTCCATTTCTGTTTTTGTAATATGTTCCATTTCTGTTTTTGATTAACTATGTACTTGATGAATATTGGTGTAAAATAACCTATTAGTGTTCCTTATCTTAATAGAAAACCCAACACGTCTAGCATACTCTTTATAGAAAGCAGCAACTTCTTCGAGTGATTGAAAAGTCATTCCAGCATGTGGAATAAACTCCTCATCAACGTCACCTAATACCTACACCATAAAACAAAAACAGAAACGGAATGTGACTCAAAAACAGAAACGGTTACGAGCAAAAAAGCAAAACAACGTCACTTGAAAATGACGCATCATGCCTGATTGAAAACAGAAACGGAAACTGTATCCAAAAGAGAAACGGAATGTGATACCACAACAGAAACAATTTGACGAAATCAAAAATAATGTAAACGAACACAAAACAGAAACGGAATGTATTACGAAAACAGAAACGGAATCTATAACACAAACAGAAACGGAAACTCACAAACCTATTATTAATTCAGTCA
>JASCZI010000001.1:680468-705180 GCA_036250425.1 Stylosanthes scabra
TTTTTTATCTATTTTGTACTGGTTGATTAACAAGTACTTGAAAATGAAAAATACTGACTTATTATATTGTTCTTAATTTAAATTTTATCAATAATAATTTTTTTGTCAAATTTTATAAAAAGATTTTATTTTGAATATTATTTTACGAACTTTTGACTTGCATATGAAATTTATAGATTATGTTAATATGAATTATTTGACTTTTTTATTTATTTTACCTTGAACCTTCTAAGTATTAAAAATAATTAAATTTCTTCTAATAATAAAAATATTGAATTTAAACTTTAATTAAAGTGTGATTGCATTTAATGAAATAGCATTTAATAAGTGTGAAAGCATTTATTACTCATTTGTGGGTGTGTTTAATCCTAGCCATTTAAATCAATCCAACGGTCATAATTGCATTCTCACATTCTTATATAAGAAAACCATTCTCATAAGATATATCCCCTATATATATATATATAAAAAGCATGAAATTCATATAATTGAAAACTTAACATAAGTTCGTGACACAAGGAATACCCAAAGAAAATATAATAGACTCATAGTTCCCAACCGAAATGAAAAGTACAGAAAGAAAAGTACAACTTGAGATCAACACCCTACAGGCTAAGCCTGACCCCAACTAAGGTCACCTAGCTGGGCTTAACTTGAATAGCTATCCTAAGCCTCATACCGTAACTAACGGTTAGTAAGGCACTACGACTCCACCACATCACTCCAGCGGCTACGGAAATGTCCCGGTGAAATGACGGTTCACCAGATCATCATCTGATGTACAGTCACTCGCCGATCCGCTGGAGTCTTCACCATAGCCTATAGAACCACTACCTGAAGAATGGTCCAAGGAATGGCGACTAGATGGTGCGAAACCAGCGCTGACACTCTCCCGCTCGGAACTGTAGGAGGCATCAGAAGGATAAGGTTCGTAGCCGGCGGGATAAACAACGATCTCAAGGTAAGACTCTTCTGGATCGCCTTCCAACTCAACGGCCGGATTGACCATACCCTCAGAAGGTTCCTCATCGCTAGGCGGGGGAGAAGGATAGGGAGGAGTAGGAGGAGCTACCAGACAATAAATGCAATCACACACAATAAGCGACTACTTGCATTTGTGTGTGATTGCATTTATTGTCTATGTGTACCTTATATTTCTGTTATCCGTACTTGACTACTTGCTACTTGCTATCCTACGTGACGTCAGCCCCTAAGATAGAGTAGTTGCCCTCGTGATACCTCGAGCTGGGAACCTTAGGTTCTCACCCCTTTCTTCTTACACTACGCAGGACTTCTTTCTCTCTCTCTCTTATCCTCCTCGATACGATGAGACCTGTTGCACCGCGTCCTCCCCGTCCTACTAGCTCTCCGAGTTCATCTGTCTCGTCCGGTTCCAGTGGAAGCTTTCGCCGGGAGTGCGAAAGGTCCCCTCGTACTCCTCTGCCACCGCCTGCTCCGTTGCATGCACCAGGACATGTGCATCCCATCCCTCGCACCCCGATGTCGAATGCGAGACGTTATCGTAGCCTGTTTTCCCGCCGTCAGGTGGCTCCTCCTACTCCTCCCTATCCTTCTCCCCCGCCTAGCGATGAGGAACCTTCTGAGGGTACGGTCGACTCGGACGCTGAGTTGGAAGGCGATCCAGAAGAGCCTTACCTTGAGGACGTTGTTTATCCCGCCGGCTACGAAGCTTATCCTTCTGATACCTCCTACGGTTTCAAGCGGGAGAGTGTCAGCGCTGGTTCCGAAAGGTTGGGAACTATGAGTCTATTGTATTTTCTTTGGGTATTCCTTGTATCACGAACCTATGTTAAGTTTTCAATTATATGAATTTACTGCTTTATATATATATATTTGTTTATTATCTGTTATATTTATTTGTGATCCGAAAGGTACTCGATTGTTATCGCTACGCTACTTCGCGACATGCTTGTAAGCTTTTGGAATTTTAGAGTTAGAATTTTAGTGACATCGTCAGCCGTAGGTGTGATCATGACATACCGAAAGTCGGGGTGTTACAGGAACCAGTTACGATTACTAGAGGAGGACCTCGTATTTCTCATCTTATGTTTACAGATGATTTACTTTTATTTTGCAAGGCTAAAAAATCTCAAGTTCAGCAGGTCTTACATGCTCTTAATACGTTTTATAAGGCCTCCGGTTCGAAAGTTAGTTTTGAGAAATCTAGAGCCTTTTGTTCCAAAAATGTCTCCACTTGAAGAAAGGTCATGGTTACTGAGGTCTCTTCAATTCATTTTACTCAAGACTTGGATAAATATTTGGAAGTTAACTTAAAGCATGGTTGTTCCAACAAAGCTGATGTTTATAACATCTTGGATAAAATTCAAGATCGACTTGCTAATTGGAAGCATAGAACTCTCAGCAGGGCTGGAAGACTCTGTCTCGTCAACTCTGTTGTAGCTTCTTTTCCAACATACCATATGCAAATAACTCTTTTCCTTAGTTGGGTATGTAAAAGATAACCTTCATGACTTGCCAATTTCTCTGAAAAGGCCAAATAGAAGGCAGATGCTTGTCTCTTACAAATTAGAATTCTATTGTTACTCCCAAAAAAATTTGGAGGCTTAAGTGTTAGAGATCCTTATTGTATTAACATTGCTCTTTTATGAAATTTCTTTTGACAACTTTTGCATTGCCAAGACAAGCCTTGGGTTAAACTTATAACATCCAAGTACATGAGGGGGGATTGTAATTATGGCTTAACTATTCCTTCAAATCCCAGTGGAATTTGGCGTAGCATCTTTAAAGCTTCTCAAGTCCTTATAGAAGGCTTTCTTGGAGTATTGACCATTTGAACTAGTATTTTTGGTTTGACAATAGGTGCAAAAGAGGAAGACTTAGTGGGGATGTTGACTATGTTCACATTCGTAATTCTGAATTATGCATTGGTGATATTTGAAAAAATGGAATTTGGAATCTGCAGAACCTTTATTCTTCCACTCCAAATGATGTTCGGGAGGAACTTCTAACTTATTATCCGAATAACTAAACTCGAGATAGTGACAGTAGGTTGGGGAATCCTTCACCCTCGGGAGTTTACACTGTTAGTAGCGGCTATGCTTGGCTGGGAAAAAGGTTGTTTGGTTGTGGATTTGGCATCTTCAAATTCCTGAAAAATACAAACTATTAGTTCGATTATGTTTGCATAATGGACTTGATGGAGAAGAAAACGATGATGTTGCTTTCAACGTCTCACCAAGTTAATTTTAAAAATAGTTTATAAAAATACTATAACACTTTATAAGCGTAGCTCTAGTGGTATGCCCAAGTTGTACTTCGTTGAAGGAAATAAACAGTTGTAAATTCAGTGAATTTGTTTGGAAAATTTGTTTTTATGAGTTTTAGAAAATTAACTATAAATTGAAATACTGACTCGATCATCCTTTCACAAGGTTATATTATCACGACTCACTAAATTTTAATTATCATGTGGCTATTGAGTAATTAAATGCAGCCGCTCATTAATCCCTCATTTTAATTCTAGAAATTAATAAATCTCAAGCAACTAGATCAAGCGAACCCCTAATCGGTTTAGACTTATTAGTTCAAATAAATCATAAACACCGCTAGGATTAACTAATGTTCAATTAGGTAGAAAGAATAATCATTACCTTCTAAATAATCTAGATTAGTTATTTAAACCCAATTAGCTAGCCTAGATTTACACCAGAATCTAATCATAATTTTTTCTCTCAACGTAACAAATCTTATTAACCTTCAAATTAATATATGCTACGGATTTCTTCTTATCAAGATTAATTGTACACATTCCAATTACTTGAGATAAGATAAAAGGTAATTTACAGTACCGACCTTCGTATAAATGAACCATATCATCAATTGTTCAAGCTAATGATTCACCAACACCGTGAATGAATAATTCACTGAAAAATTTAGAAAATACAGATAATTAATTTAATGGAAAATCTAGAGTTCAAACATAAACTGTGGTAATTAGATATTTGAATCAGTAAAGAAAATTATTTAAACATAAAGAAAGAAAATAAAGATGTTCCTTGAAGAGGGTAATATTAACAAACAAAAAAGTAAAATGACAATGTTAAACAGACGGCTCAACCGATCATTAAGAAAAATAACAAGAAAGTAAAAGTTAGAAAGTTAGAGTGCAAGAAAGTAAATGTTAAAATGTTAGAGTGCAAGAAGATAAATGTTAGACAGATGGCTCAGTCGATCATTAAGGAACAGACGCTTAGCCGATCATAAAGGAAAATTAAATGACAAGAAAGTAAATGTTAAAATATTAGATAAGTTAGGAAGTTAATGCAAAATTAAATACATGAAAGCAAATATGATATTCAAGAAATATAATGCATTTGACATAAACAAACTACAACTAAATTAAAAGAAATTAAATTCCTAAAAAATGTCAAAAAAAAACCTAAGAACCTAAACTAAATTATGAGAGAGTGTTTATGCTCTAGGCTCTTATTTCCCTCCAAATGTCAGATTTTGGTGCCGTTTATATAGGGAAAATAGTGAAATTTCAAAACTACCCTTGTTACTGAAGTCATTGCTTAAATCATCAGCGCCAACTTGTTGCTCATTTTTCGGCATGAATTCTTCCGAATTCAACCTTGGTGTCTGAAACAGAAGTTGTAGCTATATCTTTCTTGTGAATTTAGCTGCAAATATCACCTTCATACGTTGAGAAATGAGAAATATATACGTATTTTACTACAACATATTACAATCATGCTGAAAACTGTCCTATTTTATTGACAACATTTAAAATCCATCTAGATGGCCGAATTAGCTCAAGTGTTGAACAATAAAGTTGTAAAACATTAAAAATTCTCGAATGTAGGCTCAAGAATCAAAGAAATCCAATCCGAAACGAGGTAGATATGATGCTTTATTTACAGCTGATTGAAAAGTCAGCAATCAGAGATTGACATGCTTGACTTCGTAATTCTTCCATCATGATTGGTTTCATTCATACCCTAAATGCACGAATCAAGAACACTGGTCATCAAACAAGTTGTAGATACAGATCTTAGGATTCAAATGGCGGTTGTTTGAGATTAAAATGATATTTCTAGCTCAAGTTATGCTCCAATAATTAGACAGTGCCGAAATCCATAAAACTGAACATCAGGTTCGTCTTGTGAGCCAATTTTGACGTTTTAAACATCCGTATTTGCAAGTACCTATTTCAACAACATTTGTAGATAATTCTTATAGCTTTCGAGGCAGATAAAGTATGTAAAATTTAGAGTTCTACGTAGAGATATACATTCAAAATACGAAAACATGTTCAATTGTAAACATGCATATATTTAGTTTAGAGTCCAAATTAATGCCTTAATAAAATATGATGCAAAATTATATAAATTTGACACTAATTTGATAATTTGTAATTTTAAAGACTCTAACATATATTCATCAAATATATATTCATTTACGCGTAAAAATGTTGTAAAATCCTAAGTATTTGAGATAAAGTATATGATCATTTTTACTCTCATCAGGAATGCCCACCGTTGTTCTTCGTTTCGATAGAGGTCTTGCTACTAATAATTTTTGCTCTCTATGTCATTCACTCATTTGTTTCTAGAGACTATTCTTCATTGCCTGAGAGATTGTCGAAAGGCCAAGGTAGTTTGCGATTGCCTCCCCTTTGGAGCCACTAGCCATCTTGACTTGCTGCAGTGATTTAAATGAGGTAACCATGTTAACTCTTCTCTTTTCTTTGCTGCTGTTTGGTGAATTTAGCGTGCAAGAAATCATGAAATTTTCAATGAAGAATTATGAAACAATTCTAAGATTGTCAGACTTATTCATAACACCTCCAAAAGACTTCTTTCCTTTCTTCTTGTTTATTGCTCGCTTTTAACTACGGCTTTGGCTTTTTATTGGACTCCTCCAAGTGAGAATTTTGTTAAATTAAACACTAATACAAGTATTTTTTTAGAACACTAGGAGTGTTGGCTTTGGTTGTCTTTTACGTAATTTAATTGGTCCATTGCTTAATGGTTGCTGATAAACCTCATTTCGATGGGTTATTTCATATCATAATTGACTAATTATCAACATCTCACCACTTAAATACTAGCGAAATAGGCTTGTTTGCGTTTAATTGCTCCTTAGGGCTTAAATTGTGAAAACATTCATTTTGGCCATAATTTGCTATATATTTTTTTACTTACTTAATTTCCATTCCATTCGGTACCTTGATGTGTCTGTTCAAGTGTTTCAGGCCTAGATAGGTTAGAATTGGATTGGAAGTGGCCAAGGAATGTAAAAGGAGTAAGAATGAAAACATAAGAAAAGGAGCTGTAGTCATCGGATTAGAGCAAATTTGGACTCTTTGGAAAGAGCAATTCAATACCTACAACTCTCATGTTGAACACTTCATCTGTTTCTAAGTGATTCTATGAGAAATTCCCTTCCGAAGATCGGTGCTCAGAAATCTCATAATGCTGTCAATCCTAACCTCTTGTCAATAATTTGGGCATAACTTGAGCTATAGAGGTCCAAATGACTTGGTTCCAACGCTATTGAAAATCTAACATCCAGAGCTTCACAATGATATATAATAGTCCTATATGCGTACGCATAAGGACTCGATGTTTATGCACCCAAGCAGGAGTGGCGCTCAAGGCACGTTTTGTCACCTATGCGTACGCATAGGAAGCAAGAGTGGCGCTCAAGGCATGTTTTGTCCGAGCGTGGACAACAAGCAAAATGAAGGCCAAAAAGGGAATTTCAAGCCAAGTGGAGGTCTATAAATAGAGGGGATGCTACCCCCATTCACCACACCCCTTCTTGAGCCCTTTTTGGGGGTTCTAAAGTCTTGAATAATTTTTGAGAGTTTTTGGGGGAACTTATGTTCTCCCATGTTCTCTCTTAGTTAAATCATTTTAGTTCTTAGGATTTCCGTTTTCTTGTAGCCACACTAGCCAAACATTTTACTGCTTGTATTATCTGTTTACTTTACTATTACTCTGTTGGATTTTCAACTTTAATTTTAATCATTTCACTTTAATGTTACTCTGCCGATTTTAAACTTCCGTTTTTACCGTTTTACTGCCGTTACTCTGTCTGTTTATTTTCCTGCAAACTGCAATTTTATATACTGTTATGCTACCCGATTTATTTTCTGCAATTATAATTTCCGTCCGTAACGAGTAAAGTCCCATAGTGTCTCGGTTGTGGGGTGAAATGTGCAAATGACCTTAGTTGTGAGTCCCCTATAGGATTGGAGGGGGAGAAATGGGGTTAAGTCTGTTACTGCTATTCGTACGCCCCTGCTAGCAAGGGTGAGGGCCCTGCGACACGGATTCACCAAGGTGAGCAACGGTATTCGAGCAGTGGGCCTGGTGACAGCAGGTTCCACGAATTCTTTCAACACCGAGTTGTTGACTGCAGACTCCACCGCCATACCTACACTGTTAGTGAGTTTACTCCAGTAACGCAGATTTACTCGAATCCATCGTGGGATCAGTACCTCACAGTTGGTATGCCAATGATATGTAGAGGATTAACTTCTCCATTCTACCCTGGGTGGTGTGTTCCTCCTAGGTGACAACTCATCTGACCTGGGATATAGCAGTGATCATAGGAATGCACAGTATTTCAACCCATTGCTGGGGCACTCTTTTATCATTATTGTCATTTACTTGCTTTTAAATTGCTTTCAACTGCGCTCTGTTTTCAACCCAACAAATCAATTCAACTGCAACCAAACCCCAATCAAAAGCAAACATCTCATTTCTACTTCCTAGGGAGAACGACCCGAGTCTCGTATTCGGTATTTTAAACTTGGTTGCACTCTTGTGACACCTTTTCTAAACGTTGACAGGGCGATGGAAAAGGCTTTCAACGACGGCCCTATCCCGAGCTTCGTCAGTTGCACAAGGGCATTGTCTTTTATGGAAATTCTTCGTTGTGAACTGTTTGTTTTATGGAGAAGATTAGTCCTAGTTTAGGAATGCGAATTTAAAGCGGTTCTGGAAAAACAGAATGTCTTGAAGCCTTTAATTTGATCAATTATCATAATTATGGTCAATTTGGTAAGGAGTATGACTTGGTTAAAAAAAATAGGAGTTTTTGAGTTTGAATTACTTGGAACGTAGAGATATATCTTATTCAAAGGACAGCTAATTCAGCTGCTAATTGTTTGGCCAAATGTATGACGTTAGATGGTAGGGACTATGTCTAGTGTCTTTCCCCTTGGAAAGATCTTAGTGATGTTTTGGTTGGTAATTTGAGAGTGACTATTTAATCTTATTTTTTCTTTTTTGACATAAAGAAAAAAACATAAGAAAAGACACCTAAGAAGAAAGAGAAAAAATCGTACGAATATAGAAATAGAAGATTCAAAATAGGAAAAATAGAGAAGTAGAAAACTACAAAATTAATATGGTCACCTACTATTTCTTTGAAATTTCAACAAACATAATTTTAGACTACTAAGTTTTAAGAAAAATATTCCATGAGTAAAATGAACCAGCAAATAAAACAAACAATATATATCCATGACATCAAAATAACAATGTGACATCATTTGCTTTTGCCAAAAAAATCATGACAAACATATCACAACTTCACAGGACAACTCCTTAACCTACAAATTAAGCTCCCAAGTAGCTTGATGGTAAGCAGCAATGAGTCAATTCCTTGTGAACTAGCATTGAGAATAAAGATTAAGCTAACCTATTTGATCTTCCCAGTTATTCTTTCACATACAATTATTGACTTATTGTAGAGAGTAAAGATTAAAGAAGCAGCTCATTTGGATCCTGCTTGCAAAGTTGCAAAAGCAATCATGGTTAGAATTTCTCTAATTCCATTTATCAATTAAGACCTTGAATCACATCATATCATGGACACCTGCTGAATTCAGCAGAACTGCTTTGATTTCCTCAGGTAGCACATCCTGCCCTTCTCTGCATTGCTGTTCAGATACAAGAAAGACAACAGTTAAAAACTGTCGAACTTAATATACCATAATCCAATAATCAGTGTCAAACACTTGAACCAACAACACAAGATAGAGAAGCCATAAAAGGCTTTTTCATTCTTTATTCAGCTAATCTTAACATGTCTGATCTGACTAAGTAAACTGTCTGAAACCCCATCAGTCCTCTCTAAACCTCTTGAGATAATTTCATTTCAAAGATTCAGTGGTAGCAAGTAGCAACAGATACCCTCTTGGATAAAGAACCATACCTGGGCTTTGAAAATGTCTAAAGCAAATCCATTGAAGCAGCTAATAACAGCCTGCTGAACATCTAATCCGAGGTTATCCAGAGCCTGCATTGTAGAGAGCAGAAGACCTGGTCGGTGGCTACAAAACATATGAATGTTGACAGCTTTTCCTTCCCTTACCTTAACTTCCACCTACATTTATCAGAAACACTAAACTAAGTTAAACTAGTTTCTTCAATTGCCATGCAAACAAATTCAAAAACCATAGAACTTGTAAATATAGTGGGTAATTAGTTACTGAGTACTATTGTACCTTTCTGTTCAGCATCATATTGCATAAAAAATTAATTACTAATAACTACTCTTTCTTACATGTTCAGTCTTTAATCAATTATACATATCAGAGATTTCTCAAGAGTTCAAAGCAGTGTTTTGCTTTATTGTTTCGGAACATATGGTTTGGAGCGCACAAAGAATAACTTTGTAGGCTATTTCCTTTGAATCCTTGTTTGGATAATCTATGAGCTAGTAAACTTTGCAGAGAGTTGAAGTATTAAACAATAGTTTTGGAAATCTAGTTTCATGATTTATGCAAAATTCAGCAATTCAATGTTTTTGGCAGGCCAGTCTCTACAAGAAGAGAGTCATGTAGAAAGTGTATAACCAAATTTTCATCCATGTGCAGTACTTTTTATCCATGTGACGGATCCGGATAAAGGCAATTCCAATTGTAACATTAGTTTGCATGTTCTGCAAGTAAACAACCAGCAACAAGAAGCAACATTAATTTGCAAGAATAAGGTGGACAAAAATTACCTTTGCTGTTTGGTTTTTGGGGACTGGCAAGATGGCAGGATACAGTTCTTCCTTTACCCGGCAAGGAAGGGTTTGTGGTGTGGGTGTCAAAGGTTGAAGGCCATTGGAAGATGACAGCGAAGAGCAAGGTGGAGTTGACTCCAGTTCATTGTGAAGATCATTAACTTGCTGCAGTAACTCATTCATGTAGTCAATTGCATCCCCAAGTATTGAAGCTCTATCCATCTAATAATCAACAAATCCAAGTACATTTACGAAGAAAAAATGCAAGTACATTAGCAGGGTATTACTCCTAAGTTTCCAACATCATCAAAAGAATGCATTAGTCAACAAGAAGGTTTAATCGGCCATTCAATGGCAACAATATAGCAATGAATTAGCTTGAACTTTTGAGAAAAGATGGTATATGATATGATACAAAAACATTTATGATCTAAAGATATCAAATTCGATCATTGTTACTCTCTATTCTTCTAAACCAAAAATTGAATTTTATCACAACTTCACAAAATATACCTGTGCATTATACACACTTCCAGAGGATAAATTACCTCCTTCCACGTATTATGGCAATTGTTCCTATACTCTATTTTTATTGCTTTTAATATATGAAATAATCACATTTTTAACCAATTTATTACATGAGACATGGTTAAAATTTGGATAAAAATCAGCTTTTAGTACATGCGTTACATTAACTACAAAATTTCACATGTAATTTTCAAGTTTATAGCATTGTGAGAATAAAAAAAAGATGTAATAAGTTAATGATTTAAAGTTCAATTCAAACACGGTCCAATAGATTCAAATAAAATATATGATGAAATTTATTTTTATGTGTTGAAAAGATTAGGCTTATTATATGCCAATACATTTAAAAAAATAATAATACTAGGTAATCAATAAAAATTCAGCCAACATCAGTGAATAATTTAAATTGAATATTTTATTTATTTAGATTTCAGATGTTCTATTTTTAGAGGAATATAAAATTGGTTGATGGTTGCTTTTAGGTTTCAAATGTTCTATACCTTTCATTGTGGATGTTCTATAAATAGTGATTACAGATGTTCTATTTTTTATTGGCTGATTTGTTGGTTAGAAAATCATTGATTACATATACTTTTCCATCAAAAAATAGGAAAATTATAGATAATTAATAATTTTGTAATCAATAAATCAGCTAACAAAAAATAAAGGAAATATCTAAAACCATATTATTTATAAAACATTCAATTTAAATTGTTGGCTGAATTTTTATTAATTATAAAAAATATAATTTACTTTTTTTTTTTCAGGTAACTAGAACCATTGCCTAAAGTTATTCATGCTTATAACTAAGCTCCATTTTAGAAGAAATGGTTGAAGAGAACACACATTTTAAAATATTTTTCTACGAAACTAGTCATTCCACGAGACCACAAGGCTTCAATATCAAGAACCATATAGAACACTATTAACCATATAGCAAGTGGTTCTCGAAAATGAAAGAATATATTAATGTAAAATAATTAACTTATATAAAATGGAATATCACTATATACATGTTATTTATAATATAAAAAATATAAATATCAACAAATAAAAATAAAATTTAGGGAGATGTATAAATAAATAAGTAACCACAATTAACTTAAAATAATTAACTTAAAATAAGTTTAGGACGCATGTATAATCATATTAAAATTTTAGTTATATTAAGTTGACACTAATATTTTAACATTTTATATCAGCATATTTTTGCATATTGTTAACCTTAATTAGTTAATTGAATTAGAGACCAAATTAAAGATTATCTCATTTTAATACACGCTACCAATGACAATTTGTTCTTAACTCCTTAACAGTCCAAATATCATAAATTCCTAATTGTATTATATTAGGTAATCAATCGCTGATATAAAATAGAAAGCTAGGTGTATAATAAAATTAGTTATTAAAATAAATTATTGATATATAATATATATTAAAATATAAATTATATATGTAATTTAATTTATTTTTAATATGTATTTTATATTTAAATATATATTATACTAGTAGTTAATTTTAATGTGTAAATAAAATTTGTATAAAATAAAATATAAAATACATTTTAAAAATAACTTAAATAATATATTAACAACTAATATAAAATAAAAAATAATACTACATGTATTATTATACATTTTCATATATTTTATTTATAACACAAAAATGTAAATATTAGTATAGTAATTTATAAAATACACATAAAAATAATTACGTATAACATAAAATTAGTATACTTAAATTAAAAAAAATAAAGAGTGTATGAAAGTAAATTAATTTTAAAATAAAATATAAAATATATATTAAAATAAATATTTATTATTTTGGTAGGTGAATTTTAGCACGCAAATAATAGTATTTTTTATCTAATTATAAATTGAAAAAGGGATTTTCATACCTTGCTAATCTTGGGGACAACAGACCTGAGCATGTACAACCTATCATTGAGCTTTTTCCTTCGCCGCCTCTCCGCCATGAGATTTTTCGCCGGCATCCCATTCTTCTTCTTCTTCCCCTTCAGCCCTCCATTCTCACTCTCCTCAACCACCACCACCTTACTACTCCCATCATCAGAATTCCACACTGAACCCTCAATGCTACCTTCTCCAACTTCCTCGAGCGCCGTGGGCGGGACCACAACCGTAGGAAGCACTTCAAGAGGCCACAATCCCTTTCTCCCACTCGAATACAGAGCATTTCCAGAGCCACCGAATTCCTCCATTTCAAACCCAGCCGAGGCACCAAATCCAGCACCCAGCGCCATGGCATCAGTCGCCAGCGGGAATTCTTCAGTACCGGAGAAGAAGAAACCGGTGTGTGCTCCGAAATCGAAGGCATTATCAAAAGGATTGTTGTTGTTGAAGAAAGAGGGTTTGAAAGTAGAGAAAGGGTGTTGGAGAGCGAACGAGTCCATGTTTTGTTGTGCGAGAAAGTTGTTGTTATCAATAGTAGTGGGAGGGAGAGTGGATTCGGTTTGTTGTTGGAGGAAGGGGAAGGGATTCATGGTATTTGGAGGAGGTTGGGGTATGGATTTGAAGGAACTCATAGTAGGGGCTGTCATGGAAATTCCATTGTCATTGCTGTGCGAAACGGTGGTGTGTGTATGTGTATGTGTATGAGTGTGAGGAAGACAGACACAGTGTCTCTCCATCAACTAACGCTTATATATATATGAAGAGAAAGAGAAGTGTGAGTGTGAAGTGTGAGTGAAGAAAATGATTAAATGAATGGATAGGGAAACAGCTGCCTGGATTCCCTGGACGGTGTAGCGTGGTTTATCCATGCACAGCCAAAACTGTTCAAACCATAATTAATGATTCCTATCTGGACAAATTAAAGAGTTAATGAGGACATAGTATTTTACATAAAAAATTTTATTTTATGCATTATGAGTTATATTAGAAAAAATTACAGTATGTGCCCATTATTTCTTAAGAAAAAACCCAACTTCGCATTGGAAGCAGTTTTTTGTTACTCCAATTTCGCAGTCACTGCAAGCATAATTCAGAAAGAATCCTTTTATCTCAAATTTGCAGTCAATATCGATATAATTGAGAAATAATATTTGTGTAACCAAAACAAACTTCTGAGATTTTTTGTTTCTTAACAAGCACATATGGGGCAAATAACATGAATAATTGGTAGGTGCATGTCATATTGAAAAGGAAAAATGTAAAAAGATAAAAATTATTTTAATAAATAGTTAAATATCTATTTAGAAGGCTGTGCATTTAATTTTTTTTTTTAAATTTAAAATATAAATTTATACTTTGTTCTTGTGTTATTCACACTCTCAATTTTTTATTATTCAATTGTCCTAAATCCTAATTGGTAAGTTTCACTCAGTCAATCATTAATCCACTGTAACATTGATCTGGCACCAAATTACGCTGTTAATTATAATTGTTAATTTTCTTGTGCTTATTTTTTCAATTGTACTTTTCCTTAATCCCGGTGTACTCATTAATTAAGTAATTTTCATGCACTTATTTTAATATTTTCTTCAATTATATTGTTATTAGCTGCGAAATTAGAATAAATATATTTTTCATAACTTTCACTATCACTTGAATCTCAATTTGACCTCTAAAATTGGAATTGGCCCAAACCTAATTTTCATTAACATTGCATTAACTTAGATCATTAAGTGATATGATAGTTCACTCTAAACAACGTCGTTATGTTATCTTAATGCGCAAACATAGTAAAACGATGCCGTATGATATAAAACAACGACGTCGTTATGTTATCTTAGTGCGTAAACATAGTTAACGTAAATATGTTATCAATTTAACACACCGCACAATGCGTGGAAAATACTCTAGTTGATTCTAAAACAATACTAAAATAATTTTAGGTTTTCCTTTTGGTCATGTACTTCAAGTTTTGGATGGAAGTTAACAAATTTTACTGCTTTAATAAGGCTATAATAAAAGTATGTTTTCTTAACTAAAGACGAGCATATTCAAATCACCATAATTATAGATTTTAATTTTATCATTATTTCGAGTCTAATCCCCAAAATTTAAGCATCTTCACACGGAGAATGGCATAAAGCTTGAAGCATTGAAATTGACATTTGATATTGAATGTTTGGAACATTGAAAATTCCAGAAAAACCATGCCAACACCAATAAACCTCCAAACATGGAAAAACAACACAGAACCCGTTGGAGGCAGATGAACTTGTATGGAATGCTATTACAAAACCCAATCTTGATGAAGCTTTCTTGGTAAAGAAGGCGGCAAAACCAAAAGAATACTGCCACAAAGGGTAGCGTATTGGTAAGGACGGAGACAGAGTTGAAGGAAGATTGAAGAATTGCCAGAGTTTTGAAGACGCTAGCAAGACGTGAGAACTGAGAATTATGTCACTGGCTATGGCAACGTTTTGAGAGATGCCGGTGGGATGGATGAGAAACAGAGTGACCTTTGGCTGATGACAAATGAGAGGGGAACACCAAGAAAGAACAGAGAGGTTAGGAATGGTGGGAAAGAATATGAGGCTTTTAGTCAAAGGATAAAATAGACATATTAAATGAAATCTTAATCTTAATAGGGTTAGTTAGGACTGAGGGGACTAAATTTCAACTTAAACTAGAGAAAGTGTAGAAAGACCTCAAGAGTGGTATCTAATTTGCCATGCAAATAAATAGTAACAAGACAAAGGTGTGAAAGAACTAGCTAACTTTCAAAGTTATGCATGTAATGTTTCGAGTTTGAAGCTACAAACACCTAACTTCATCAAAATAAATCACAATATATTCTAAGAAATAATTTAAACTACAAAACCAGTGATTAATAATTATATTCAACCAAGGAAAAGGAACTAAATCCTTACCAATAACATATTCAATAGTTGTTAGTTGTTACTCTTATTCATCAAAGTAATCAACATGTTTTTCTTCCAAATCAGGTGAATGAGGGGAGAAAATAGAACTAGCTCCACTAAGAGTAGGTGGCAAAGAATGAGAACAAGCTCCAGTGTAACTCTGTAAGGTATGTGGCATTGACCGATCAAGCTCTAGTTTCAGTTTGTAGCACAAAATCAACATACACCACCTTTAAAATCCATGACCAATCAAGCATCACTATATGAGCCGGTGTCATTGAACGAGATCTATGTTCAGTCTGAAAACAGGACAGGCCTACTATTGATGTTCATAACAGGTAATTAAACTACAAGCAATTTAAAAACCCAAAATATATTATATTAAAAAAAGGAAGACAAAACTGGGAAACAGATTGATTTCACATGTAAAGAGTCTTTCATTTAACTAGAAAACAAACTCAATCTTCAAAAAAAGAAACTTAATCCATGATAAATTGGCAATGACTTGCAATTTTGAACAAAATGGGTTTAAGCTTATATTCGTAACTTAAGCCGATTAACAATAAATTTGACACCAGAAAACGTAGAACAGTGAATTCAAGTCTAATTCTTGTAGAAACATATCAACAAACACCTTCAACTGCAACCATAATTCAGAGCTCGTAGTTGGGTTTGCACATCATCGTAAATAGACCCCAGAAAAGTTAAAGCTCAGATTCCAAAGCCAATTAAGAATCAGGCATAGCAATGAAAAAGGTCACACACGATAGAATATGAGAATAATCAACATTTTAAGGGGGAAAAAAAGGCAAGGATGCAACGTTGAACATGAAGGATGAGAGAAAGTTATGCAAATGATATACACAATTACAGAAATGCAGAAGTGTGTATGCAACACTTGTAAACTGAAGCCTCAATCACAGAAAAAGAAAGTACATTTAGCTAAAATGCAGCACACCCTGCAGGAACAGCTACAAATAACTTCTTTATATTTTATAACAATCTAATATTTCATGTTCACTAGCTATGTGCATCAATTATATTAGTTTTATACGATGAAGTAACATACCCACTGGCAAATTAGCCAAAGGAATTGCTTCCAAGGTTCTCATAACTTGGTGCAAAATAACCTTGATAATGATCTTCAATAAAAGGAGACATAGCCAAGCTATAACAACACCAATTGTAGCATAAGGGAATTCCATGTTGTGTGGTGCAGAGGGTGCAAATTGTAAAATAACTGTACATTGAGGTAAACGACAATTATTCGCTTCTGAATACAGTTCCGCAGCTTAGAGATGAACGATCTTCGGCCAGCAATTTATTTACATTCATGCTTGATATTGCAGACCAAAGTATTCAAGAGCTCAAAATCAAAATGTTCTTGCAGCTCCTTCGGTTTGCAAACCATGGAAACCACAATTTTCCACATGTCCTCATTCAAAACATCTTCCTTTCTACTCAGACTGCTCAAAACTTCCAACAGCAACTCAAAATTCCCTTTGTGACATATCTGATCGATAAATCTGTTCAAACTTCTGGAAAGAGGAGCATAGCCTCTGAACAACATCTCATCCAAAATCAATGCAGCTTCACCCAAATGCATCCATTCACACATACCATCAAAAAGGGTGCGATAAGTCACAACATCCGGAGCGCATCCACGCCTTGGCATATCTTGAAACAAATCATTCGCTTCGCTACATTTCCCTGCCTTAAACAGCCAACCAATAATCACATTGTAGATCACAACATCAGGCTTCACACCACGACCTTCCATCCCATCCAAAACCCTAAACGCTTCTTCGAAATTCTTCTCCCTACATAACTCCACAACCATGACATTGTAAGTTACCAAATCAGCTTTGCAGCCATTCTTGCTCATCTCATCCAAAATGTGCCACCCATCATCCTTCCTCCCGGCCTTGAAAAGCGCATCGATCAGAGTGTTATAAACAGCAGCATCCAACTTCACATTGTTTCTCACCATCTCATCCTTGATCCTAAAGGCCCTACCCATATCACCAACCTCGCAACAACCTTTGATGAGCGTGGTGTACAAGTTAACATTAGGCTTCAACCTATAATCCCTTATCATAACCTCCTTCAACTTCAACGCCTCTTGCAGACGCATGCTCTTGCAAAGACCATTAATCAAAGTCCCGAAAGTAACCTCACTCGGTTGAACCCCGCAGCTGCGCATTTCATCGAATACCTTCCGTGCGCAATCAATTTCGCCTCTCACGCACCACGCATGGATCAGAATGTTGAACGTGCAAGTATCTGGCTGCGCGAATTCCGTTACTCGTGAGGCGAATTCCGAGAAGCTCTGGAAATCGCGGGAGGCGTGGAGGGCGTTGAGGAGGGAGTTGAAGGACTTGACGGTTGGAGTGCAGCGGAAGGAAGGGAGGGAGAGGAAGGTGCGGATGGCGGGGGAGGGAAGGCGGTTGCGGCCGTAGATGGTGATGACGTGGCAGAGGAGGGGCTCAGGGACGGAGAAGGTGGTGTGGTGGCGGAGGCGGTGGAGGATTTGTTCCATGTCGGGGAACATCTTGGCGCGGGCGAG
This sequence comes from Stylosanthes scabra, assembly GCA_036250425.1. Classification (NCBI taxonomy): domain Eukaryota; kingdom Viridiplantae; phylum Streptophyta; class Magnoliopsida; order Fabales; family Fabaceae; genus Stylosanthes; species Stylosanthes scabra. Next base: position 698,405 of record JASCZI010000001.1, read on the forward strand.
CTTGGTGATGAGGAGGTCATAGGAGAGGAGAGAGTGGCGGAAGGGTTTGGGTTGGGTTGGGTTTGGGTTTAGGAAGAGTCTGAGGGCTTTGGAAGGGTCTTTCTCGGAACGGAGGAGAGAACAGAGCCTGAAGGGTGATATGGGCTTCGGTGTTGCCATTGATCAAGAACAGAGTGCCGACTTTGTATTCCAATTTTCTTTGGTGCAATTCTTGCAGCAGTAACGGATAGTTTCATAGTTCACAACATTGCTCTTACCATGCAGATGAATATGGGCGGTTATCTTTTTCAACTGTTTCTCGGAAAGGAAGTTGACAGATTGTCACTGGATGTTCAAGCATAACTAAAAGCTAAAAATGAATACAAAATTTTTTGGTGTACAAAGCAATACTATATTGTGAATGATAACTTATGTGATAATTATGTCTATCAAAAAGAGAAAGGGATTGGATAATGCATTACAATGGTAGGGGAAAAATAGCATAAATTTATTTAATTTAATATTCATAATTTTATATAGGATAATGATATTTGAACAAGTCATTTTGGCCAACCAAATTCAATAAAATTATTTATTTTTGTGCTAAAGAAAAGCATGTTTAGGTTGTTCAATGCTATGGAGAGGTATAACACATCATAGATGCCACAGTGGCATTTGGGAGCAGCTTCGTCCCTCTCATTACCCACCTTCATCGAGAAGAAACCTTGAGCGGAAGAAGACGATCGTTCTCCTCTCGCGTCACCAGAGCTCCTCTTCGAAGCTGATGAGCCACCAACATACACTCTCCATTTCGGAGACAATATGCCGTGACTACAAAGATACCTTCGCCCGACGATGGTAAAGCAAGAGCAAGGAACATGGCTTTAAGTTTTCAAAGGGAATTGGGGGATTGGGTCTTCTCATCCCAATTTCAAAGGTTAGGACTCGAATGGAATTAGGGGATTATGTGTTCTAATTAAAAATAGGGAACGACGTCGTCTTTGGTAATTGGGGGTGAGCAACATCGTTTTGGTGTTCTGTTGGGTTTGGTTTAGCCACCTTGGTATCGTTTCATCCATGCCATGCCTGTTTAGTCCATATCAACCTTCTCCTTACTTTGTTAGCGTTCAAACAAACGAAGTGGTGTATTTGTTGACTAAATCAAACGGTCAAGGGCGACTTGATATTTCCCAATTGTGGGAAGTACTTTTGTATGAATTTTAAAAGTCGAAGGCAAATATGTCTTTTTTTTTATAAATGTTTCAAGAGAATTTTTTTTTGTTTCCCAAGGTATTCCCCAGCCCGACAGGTCAATGACTAATTTTAAGCGAACCCCCGCTGGCTACTGAGTTGCTGCATGCACAAGGCGGGATTCGAACCTCCCAACACTTGCTTAAGCGAACTAATGAGCAAACCATTAGACCAATTCATATTGGTTTTCAAGAGACTATTAACATTTTTTTTTGGGAAAATTAGTGTAAAGGACCATAAGGGAGATTTAATTATTAAAAAGGACCTATTATATCGAAAATTATTAAGAAGGATTAATTTATATAATATTTAATTAATATCTTTTTTTAAAAATTTGAAAAGACAAATTTACCCCTCTAAATTTATGACCTCTTTGCTCTACTCCCGTCTTGCTTGGTTGCTTCATCTCTGCTTGCTTCTTCTTTCGCACTTTTCATCTCTGCTTCGCCGAAGAAGGGAAGAAGAGAAAGAAGGAGAAAGTGACGATTTAAAGAGAAATTGTTAGCGCCGCTTCCAGCATCGTCTCTGCCTGAGCCATTGTTGGTCGTCATCGCTGCTTGCTATTCCCAATCCAGATGAGCATGCTTGATTGGGTCTGCAAATTGAACCCCAAGGTATATGCATATGCACAATTAAGTACATGACTATTCAAGAGAACTGAAATGTCACCAACGTAGAATCCAATGAAAAAAAGTTCTAATAACTTACCAAATATGAAATAATCTAAGACTTTTTTTAGGAACAAACTCATAAATCAGTAACCTTTCTTTTCTTTCCAAACAAACACCAAGTAGCCTAACTCAATTGCGGTGCTGAAGATTACTCACTAAAAGCACTTCATTCTTAAATTTTGTATATCCTTGTCCTGAATTTATTGACATTCTTTTCATTGCAATTTCTCTTCCATTGAAAGCTTGCCCTGAAAATTTATTAGTCAGGTACATGTAATTTTGGTGCTAACTTTCAGTGATTAGCACGTTTTGAGATTAGTTTATACCTTATAGTTTATATTCAAATGAAAGAAAACACTTTATATTCTTACCTTGAAATCACTAGGTTAACCAATCTCATTTCTTGAAAGGTGAATTGTAGCCGTTCTGATGGTGTCAAAGTTGAATTACAATGTATCAGTAGGTTTAATTTCATTGTTAATTTCAGGTGCATATGGAAAAGGAGTTTAAGTGCTTAATCAATCTCATTTATTGAAAGGTGACTTTATGATAAATTTTCTTCCTTCTTTCTTAGGTAGCCAATATCTTGTATTATTATTAGCTGTACAGAAACTATTGAATTTTGAGTAAATTTTTTTCTTGATTTCAAATAAAGATTCACAAGAAAACAAAAGATTTGTCTTACTGTCATTGTAATTGTGAAAACTTCACTTAAGCTTTCTTACTATTATGAAGATGCAGACAAAGATGAGTTGCTCTTTCCTGCAGAAATCAAAATCCATGTTAAGGGCTGACTATGAAAGACCTTTGTCACAGGTTGAAGCTTAAAAATTTCATTTATGTTTTTCCTTCACGAAATTAAAAAGGAAATGGGATAACAAAAAAGTACAATAAAAGTTGGAACAGCCAACTTGGATGAGGTTTCTTTTGTTCCTTTGACTAGTTCAGTTATAGCACATAACAACAATCATTGATATCAATTCTTTATAATAGCAAGGAAGCTTAAGTGAAGTTTTCACAATTACAATGACAGTAAGACAAATCTTTTGTTTTCTTGTGAATCCTTATTTGAAATCAAGAAGAAAATATAGTCTGGAAAAGATTATAATCTTTTGTTTTAATCACAATCTTGCTCTGATAAATCAGGTGTGGATTGCAGAAAAGCAAATATAGTCTGGAAGCTTGGCCCTGCCGCACTTCTTGCTGTATAAGGAATAATAGCATAGAACAATAGAGTGTTCTAGTTTTAGTCAATGCCTAATTATTTATTAGATGTTTAACTAGTAATGATTATATAAATTGCAAAATTTTAATGGAATGTGGTTTCTCGGATTGTTTTGTTTTGATTATATAAATTAATAATTTGTATAGAATTGCATAGTTTTATTAACTAAGACAAAGTAAGTGTAGGATTTAAATAACTAAAACAAAGTTGTGCATAATTTTATGAAGAGTAAAATTATAGATTTTAAGTAAATAAGAAAAAGTAACTATGCAGAATTTTATACATGAGCAGAATTGAAGAATTTAAGTGCAAAACTCTATGTTAAAGAGCAAAATTGCAAAATTTAAGTGCCTAAACAAAGTAAGTGCAGTTTGCATAATACAACTTGAACAAGTAATAGAAATGCAGAACTTAAGTGCAGAATTTTGCACTTAATTGTAGAATGGCACACTTTAGTGCACAATTAAACATGTTGCATAATAAAACTAAAACCAAACATCTGCATAATAGAAGCTCACCGTGTAGCTGCATAATAGAAGTGCATAATGTAAACGCAGTTATGCACAAATACAACTAAAACCAAAGCAAAATTGAAAAATTCAAGTGCAGAATTACACAAATAGAATGAAAATCAAAGCAAAATCTATAACATGATGACAATCTATAATGGCAAATTATCCTAAGAAATTCATGTTCTCTCTGGATTAGGATTTTTACATTTAGCACGATTATGACCGCTCTGATCACATCGACTACATTTGTAAACACGTACATCTTGAAATTGTGACTCCTGGCGCTTCTTGCATGGTCTTCCTGGAGGACGACTTGTTGTTGGTGGCATCAGAAAAATATTATTCTCCTAATCTATTAAGTTTAAGTTGTTGATGTCAGGCATTTCATGGGTTTCAACTGAAACTATACTGTTCGCATAAATTTTTTCTTGGGAGCTTTTCAGATAGCACTCTTCCACATAGGTATAGATATTACCATGTAACAATTTAATTGGAGCATAAGCATGTGGACATGGAATTCCAGTCATTTGCCATTCAAGACATGTACACTCTTTGCGAACTAGATTCACAGACACATCAACAGTTGAACCTCTAACCATAACATTGTGATCTCCATATCGCACTGCTTTAAGAAATTCACCTCTAGATACATGTTCCATCAATATTTTGTCAATCTTTGACCCAACTTCATTCTTCCATTTAGCCATCTCCGACTTCGCAGTATATAACATATTTGCAAGTTTGTCTCTATGCTCAGTTATTAAAGCACAAATACTATGAGTCCTCTCTTTTCTTATCCATGAATTAAATGATTCAGCAACATTAGTAGTTATGAGGTCCCATCACCGATGAGGGAATTGAGATTTTGCCCATTTGTTGATATATCCTTTAGTCTCCAACCAATTTGCAAGCTCTGGTGAAAATGCACGAAGTTGTTCGAGTGCTTCCGTAAACTCTGCACCAAAACGAGTATAGCAAACTGCATCTAATAGCTTTTTTGCATCTTCTTTCACTTCACCGCATATTCCCCTCTTTAACTTTTTAAACTCTGCACAGAAATTTTCTTTCACATGTCGATAATAATATGCATGTCTGTTCCTGTCAAATATTTGCTCCACGACTGCAATAATAGATGGATGCCTATCAGATATTAACGTAACTGGAATTGATCCAATTAGTTCTTTCAAGTTGGATAAGAACCAAAGCCAGTTCTCATTGTTTTCAGCACTAACAACTGCATATGCAACTGGAATAAGTCATTATTTGCATCACATGCAGAAGCAGCTAAAAGAGTCCCCTTGTATGGATCACTTAAGTGGTAGCCATCAATGAATAACATAAGCCTTGCTCCATGAAGAAAACCAGTCACACAACACCCATATGCAAAAGCTTTTCAAATTCATAACTAGTAGAGCATATCCACTTGAAAATGAAAACCCATATTCCTTGAAAATGTCATTGCGTATGTCATTAGGCAACTTGTCAGGAGTTAATCTCAACTTGTCGACAATAATAGAAGAAACCAAATTAGACCTGAATGAGTGAGAACTTTCTAACATATCTTGAGCTGAGTGCTTATGGTTCTTGGTAAAATGCCTCACTACGAGAAATGAAGTATTCATTCCCATAGCATAAACTGACAATTTCCATGGACAATCTTCAACCTTGCAGACACAAATTATTTTACTTGGGTTGTTCTTCAAAAACTTATAGGTAAACTTATGAGCAATACCATATTCAAACAATGCTTTTCTCAACTCAGTTGCACTTTGAAAAACCTGTCCTTCTTCCTTTATTAGATCATTCCACTTAGCAGAGCCACCGATATCCTGAGGTGTAGGAACAAGTTGGGTTGCACATAAAACTGGTGTTAATAGATTCTGATCATCGATATTGGAGACATCAACTTCTTGACTTGAATTACTTGATAGTGTACTGACCATAGAAATAAGTCAAATTACTTTCACACAATTCACTGTACACTAATATTAGAAAATTTGTAAAAACACAAAATAAAAATTAGTTAGAAGACATACATACCTATCATGAACATTGTTATTATTGTCATCGTGAGCTGTATTCTCACGGTTAGTCTTTTTTGCCTCCATAATGTATATATGAACCATGTCATCATTGAATGAGATCTATCAGTTGAGATTGATTAAACTTGACTGTGTAGATAACACGCTTGTTCTAAATATTTTCTTTGGTTCAAAGACATATCTTATTCAATAAATTTGAATACGTACATCCTTCTTCAATTAGTTCTCCTACAGTTCTTCCTCCATGATAAATAATATTTTTGATTTAATCCACTTCAATATTGCCTCCAACATGAAAATAACAAAAAATTTGTCGTGGAGTAGTAGGTTCCATGCCTATGCAAAAATATAAATCAATGATGAGAACATGATATATAAGAAAAGAAATAGAAAATATTTACCAGAAATTGTACATGAAAAATAATGTAGTACTTTGAAATCATCTGAGAATGGTTGAACTATATTATTAATAGGGCAAGTTACTGTAATGCACTAGCTAAAAACCTATATTACCAGATTACACTGAAACCAGATAAATGATCATATTGCTCCGTTTCACATTTCTATGAAATCCGTGGCACCTTGAAATGATTTCACCAATTCGTGGCAGGGTTCCACGAATTCTCCTATTTTAGCCTGAAATTGCACTGGATCCATGGCACCTTGCAACGGATTCAGTTTGATGTTTTAAAAACGCAGAATCCGTGGCACCCTGCTATGGATTCAAGTTGGCGGATCCCAGCACTATAAATAGGAGACTTAGGGACATTGTGACCTCAATGAAAGGGGTGAAGATGAGATGGTAGAGGTAAGATTGCGACATGTGATTCGAGTGAAATAGGCGAGCTGTTTGGAGGTGGTTCCGCGAGCATGCATAGATTGATCTCTTTGGGAATGGATGGATTAGGCAATTAAGAAAGAAGACTTGGCGGCGATACTTTAAACAGTGATAGTCCTCGTGAACATCGGATGATTTAAAGTGTGTCGCCACATTCTCCATGAAAAGGCCAGGGCTGAGATATGACCACCTCAGTCCATCGGTCCAATACAAGCTCCGTAGGAGGCATCTGAGAAATGGTCTCTACGGTGTTATGAA
>JASCZI010000001.1:705228-716063 GCA_036250425.1 Stylosanthes scabra
TGTCAAAATATAACTTGATTGTACTTTTACGATGTATGATGACAAATTATGATTTTGTTAGTTTCCGATAATTTGAATTTGTTGTTTGCAAATAAAAACAAAGCGTGATAAATATTCATTTAAAATGTGACTTTGTTGCGAGTGAATCATGGTTTGTTGTTGTTTAGATGACTTTGTGACAACGAGATGATAGCATAGAAACAACAGCGGCATAAATGGATACATATCTGAATTCAAATGATTTCATACATAATCCATTTCATGAACGACATAAATAGAAACACACCCTAATCTTACTGAACATGAAAAGGAAAAAGCATAAAATTAAACACCTGAGTAACCCTAAACTCTAAACAGTATCACCAGCCGTGGAATATCTCTGAGGACAAGTCTTCCGGGTGTGGCCCATCTGCCTACATAGACCGCAGCATCTAGGTTGGTTTGGGTCGACGTCATCCATTGGACGGATAAGAACAAAGTTATAATATAGCTTATATCGATCAATGTTAATAATAATTGTAGAGAATAGGAAGTATGCAAAAGATTAGAAGACTTACTGATGGAAAATTGAGGTTTGTAGCAACAAATTAAAATAAAAGATGAATATGTTATAATAAAAATTTGAGTATAATAGATAATTAGAGAGGAATTAGGTTTATAAGAAGGAAATAAATGAATAAAAGCTTAAGGCTATATTTGTTTATTCACAAAAAAGATTTGATCATTCTTCTTAAATATTACATAAATAATTCTTCTTAATAATTTTTAATGTAATTGATCACTTTTAATAATTAAATTTTTTTAATGGTCCTTTACATTAATTTTCTTTTTTTTTTTTAAGTATATTGAACTTTCTAAAACCCCAAAAAGACACTGACTCACATTTACTATTCATGAGTCTAGTATATTGAACTTTCTAAAAACCAAAAAAAAAAAATGACTCACATTTACTATTCATGAGTCTAGTTTAAAATTTTAATTTACAATGTTACAAGCCAATAAATATCGAACTACCTAAAAAGATCAAACAAACAAAAATAAAATCACATTTTTTAAAATATTCATTTATCTCTTCTCACTTTTCTACTTCCTCCTAATACCACAATTTCATCCACCCAATATTCTATAAACTTTGAAGCGTAAGTTGTAAATCTTAAAGTCTATATTTTAAAGTTTAAATTAATTTTATTTTATTTTACTTTTAAATTTTTTACTTGAATGTTAAATATTTTATTATTTTTAATTTTAAATATTTCTTTTTAATTTTAATTACTGACTAATTTATTGGTTGAAAAAGTATGAATTCCAAAAACTTCTTCTTTGAATTACAATAAAATCTATAACCTAAGAATTAAAAAGAAGAGTCATGCATATGCATAAAAGTCTATTCATAAAAAAGTTAATACTGGTATGGGTCCTAAAAAAGTTTGTATTAATCATATTAATTTACGAAAGAAACAATTATCAATTTAATAAGTCATTTCATTAGTTTTTTTTTTTAAAAGTTTCCATTAGTTAAACAATAACATGTCATAAGTTAATTAATTATTTTATGACGCGTAGCACGCACGTAACACTACTTAATACACCATCCTCTAACTAATAAAAATTGATATAGCTAGGGATATATATAAACTAATGATAATAATCTCATAAGAATTTACTAGTTAATTTAAAGTGATAACCTTGTTCTCTCTAGATAGTTGATAGAGATCAGAGACAGGTGGAAGGGAAGGAGGGAAAGCACTGAGAAAGAGGGAATTGAAAAGTTGATATGAGAGTTTCAATAAGTTTGATTTGAGGAGTGGGTGAAATGAAGTGATGAGTAAAAAAAGTGTCACGAGAAGCTTGGCTTCCTTCTTGGAAAATTTATTCCAAAGACTCTGCTTTAGGGTATTGCTTCATTCAAATGCAACTTGGAGTACAGCTTCGTTATTCAACTTCTATGTTTATACGTATTAATAACATGGAAATTCAAGAACGGTTGCCTTGATATAAAATTGATAACTTAGAACTATTAGATCAAAATTTAATTAAATATATTAAAGTATTGAAACGTTTCAAATATTTCTAAAAATAAAGTGTTTCTGTATTTTTAACTATTAATCTTAATTATTTTTAGTTGTAAAATATATATATGATTAAGATTAATGACTAAAAATATAAAAATATTTAATTCTTAAAATTATTTGAAACGCTTGCTAAAGTATATTTAACTATTTTTTTTTAATAATTTTATGTAAATTTTCATTATTCAATAAATATAAATATGTTTTGTTGAAAAGTGTTCTCTTATTTATTGTGTTTTTACATAATATAGTTATTTCAAAATATTTTAAAGATGGCCAGGAAAATTTTATAACAAATTCTATTTTTTATTGAAATTCTATCAAATATGATTAAATTAGTCAAATTTCTTAAAGAAAAGAAAAAATGATTAGAAGTCCTAATTCATCCTTCTAATAAATATTAATTAAAAATCCTAATCCATCTTTTTCATTCATTATCTTCTTAATTTTCCTCTTTTGTCTAATATTTTATGTTTATATTATGTACGTAACATATCCATTTTTTTCTCTACCTTTGATATGAATTAAAGTATGTAAAGTGCAATTAACATAAAGGTAATACCGAAAATCAATTTCAAGAAACTTTTAGTAAACTCATTTTTTAATTTTTAATAAATTTTAATCATCAAATTAAATTTTTAAGTAAAATTTTCTATTATAGAATAATTAATTTAATCAAATCAATTACGACCGTTTAAAAATGATAAAATATTACTAAAAGATATTAAATTATCATATTAGTCCATTAACGTCTAAGCAAAGAATTTAACTTAGTGACTATTCTGTAAAATAGAGTTAAAGGTTATTAGTTAGATTAATCTAACAATTAAATTTTATTTAAAGTAAAAAATATTTGCTAAAAAAATTTTCAAGTCTACTTTAGAATATTATCTAAAAAAAAGCGTGCGTGTAAAATATGTACCAAATTAAATATGCAATGATGGTCACTCTAAATTGAAAGAGAAAAAGTTATCACCCTTGGAATTGTACAAACACATGTAAAGAATTTGATCATGGGGCTTGCATGCTGCTGTTGCCATGAAAGGAACTAGGTGGTTATATATACATATCATATTATATCATATTATATTATATTACATTATATTTATATTAAAACATTTTACACATATTCCTTCAATCTATTCTTTTAAGAATTTATTTTTATACACTAATTAATAACTCAAAAATTTTTAGTCATTCAATTGATGCGTTTAAATAATTTTTAAAATAATAGATTTGAAAATGAGTTATTTTTGCTGAATTTAATTTTGATATATTGTGAGTTTAAAAATGTTTTTATATGTGTACGTTCAATTATATAATGTCACATCAATAAAAATAATTTTTGTTTCTATTAATTTCATGATTGGTTATCCAAAAGAACGGATATAACAATTATACTCTACTTTTGCTTATGTATAATATAAAATTGATTATTTATGTAAAATCATTTTACATTGACGATACATAATAATTAAATTTATTTTCTAAATAATGATTTATATTATCAATATAAAATATGGTTATTCTTGTTTATGTAGTATTATATAATTATATGGATGCATAAATGAAAAATATTTGAAAGACAATAAAAATTAATTCAAAGCAATCCAACTTTTTTTTTAATATTTATTAATTATTGTTAAAATAAATGAATAATTTTAAATATTATAAATATATAATTATGAATGTTATGTATATGAAATTATGAATGTTAAATTAAAGGATAAGTTACCCAACAATTTATTCTCATTTCAATATTATCAAATTACACCAAAATCAGAAAAATGATCGTATTATTCTCTCTTTAAAATTACTTAAGAAAAATAATTAAAAGCTTATTCTCCTAACTTTTAGCTAAAGAAAATTTAAGTTTAATTATTCAAATATTTTTAAAAAGTAATATATTTAAATTTCTTAATATTTTAGCTATCAAGAGGATAATTGAAAAAGATGAATTATAATTTGCAGGTAATAAGACAAGAAAAAAGAGAAAAATCAATCGATCCATATGTATGTGTGGTGGATACATGTTTGCTTACCGTTTGGCTTTCTGGTCCGCAAAAGTTTTATCCTATCTGTATTCTGTTCTCCTCCCTCCCGGATCTGCTTCTCCTTTTTCTCTCTCATGAATAATTGAGTATATGCATGCATGTCAGACATCATTCAAGAGGTGTAAACCTAAATCTATTTATTTATTTTAAAGTTAAAGAAATTATAACGACATGTTACAAGCTTGTGATTTCATTAAAGAATGGCTGCGGGCTGTGCTATGCCTAATTACAATTTTTCAAGTTTCAATTCCCCCTCCATCAAAACAACTTGCCAGCTTTGATCATCGCAATTAGGTCTAGAAAAGTTTAAGAGTCTACGTTAATTCAGCCAATTTTAAGAAGAAAAAAAACCAATAATTAAATATTAAAAACATTTGAAAAGGAAGATAATTAAAACCAATTTAAAATTTATAACTTCAAATTTAATATATCTTTATTATTTAAAATTTGTTAATAACACGGTTTAACTTTTAGGATTTTATGTTTAGAATAATTATTTAGGATTTATTATTTAAGATAGTAGGAGGTGGCCGGCCAATGGAGGAAAATGAGTGACAAATTGTGTTAATTAGGTATAGCATGTCCAACAAAAAATTTTATACACTAAAATCAGTTATTATATTTTTATATAAATATTTAATTTATTTTTAATATACATTTATATTCTAATATTATATTTTATACTAACAGGTAATTTTAATCTATCCGAACCCGTTACATAACAAATTTGTAAGTGTTTATATTTTCTTTTTCCTGATAGAGGGTTTCAACTTTCAAAGTTCAAACACATACATGCATGGCATAAAATTAGGAATAAAGGAGGCGTGCCCTTCATGGATGGGTGTATGGAGGAGGGTCAGAAAAGGTTTTGAAAGTTAAAACTGATACTAGTCTCTTTTATTATCTGCTGTCTACTACTATATATGATATTCCACGTTGAATTCTATGTAGATATATACTAGTATGTACCATGTATATTCTACTTTTGAAATTCTTTTATCTAGTATCATCATCATTTTGCATATTTAATATGTGATCAAATGGTTCAATATCTATACTTTTGTATCCTGTGGTAGAACCACCTTTATATCTTAATAAAATATTAGAAACTTTAAGTGACCAATATCCTTTTATATTTATCTTTTAGTTGGATTAATATTATTTATTTTACTCTTTTTTCCCCTACTAATATTCTCAAATTAAAATAGTGTATACTTTTTCCCTTATAGCATAACAACCTATAAATTCTCTTATGTAGTTATTCACTAAAAATGATTTCTAAAGCTTATAAAAGCCAATAAAAAATATCATCATGAATTTTTTAGTTTTAAAGAATTATTTAAAAATATGATGAAGGTACTAAAAATTGGATACATTTATTAAATTTAAAATAATTAAAAAATATTTTTATCAATAATAAAATTCAAAATCTTTTTATTAGCTTTTGAAAAATTTTAAGAACAATATTAATGGTTTTCTTTTCTTTTATATATATTTTAAGGCAATGACCAGAACTTATTGTTAACAATGAAGGCTTTTTATGGAGAAGTTACGCACTACAATAAATCCGTCAATTAGATGTGATTGTTTCGCGTCACTTTTACAAAATTGCTACTAAACTGCAATTATTGGCGGTTTTCGCGGCGGTTCGTAAAATATGCCACTTAGTTTTTGGGTTAGCAGCGGTTTTTATTCAACCGCCGCTAAATAGGTGCATTTTTCAGTTGTTTTGAAAATTTAGCGACGGTTTGTATTACAATCGCCGCGAAATATGAATTTGGCTGCAGTTTATGTCCAACCGCTGCTATATATGTGCATTTTGCAACTGTTTTATGAATTTAGGGACGATTAGTATTAAAACCGTCGTGAAATAATTTTTTCTGAAATACAAACCAAGCTTACCTATATATTTATACATGCTAATAACTTATTGTTTTTTAAAGCAATATGTTTTTGAACATTTTTAAATAATTTTATGGTAAAATTTTTTTAAAAAGTATGCTTTTTTAAAGTTTGTGCAATGTTGTAAGGTAAAATTTATTGCAAAAATTTGTTTTTTAAAATATATTAAAGAAACATAAATAATCATATAAAATTATAATAAAAGAAAATTTAAATATCAAAAATAATATTTCATATTTCTCCAATATAATTAATTAAAAAGTGATGACATTAATTTTTAGAGTTAACAAAATATTTTTTATAAATAATAGATAAAATATAAATCACAATTTAATTAGACTTCTTATTGAAAAATATCAATAATTAAAATTTGGACGATTCAAAATAATAGAGAACTTGCAAATTATAAAAACTTTTATATATATATATAACTGCATTGTATGTATTGAATTGTTCAGTTAGCATGGTGGAAGATCAGGTATGTGCAAAGAGTTTGGACCCATTTCGATTTTTCTAGGTGTACACATAAAATACATAAAACACATAAACCTTTCTCACTTGAGGGAGTGATTAATTAGGATGTGTTTGTGTGTTTCATGTGTACACCAATATTAATTGTTATAAGAGTAATATTAAAGAAATAATAGCATAAATTTATATTTTTTATTTAATATTTATAATTTTTTATATATAATATCTATAATTATATGTTTATAATATTTAAAATAATTCTTTATTTTAACCATAATTAAAAAATACAAAATAAGAAAATAAATACATTACAATAAAACCAAAAGAAATAAGCTGGCTATCTAGCTAAAACTCTCAATTTTTATTTTCAATTGTAATAAGGTTCATTACAGAAATAAATAAATAAATAATAATAAAAAAATATGTTGGATAGCAACTACTAATTTAGGACCGACAATTCTCAACCACAAATTTAGATAATGATTAGAGTAAAAAAGAAAAAAAAATGGTAAACTTAATTAATACCAAACCGTACTGGGCATTTTCATGTTTACATGGGAATCTCATTTTCTTAGTTTTATCTCTTCTCTATTCTTTCTTAATTGAATAATCGTCTATTATCGTTAAATGGTATGTTCAATTAAGGAAAAATATTTAAACAGTTTTAAAATTTAATTATAATATTATAAAATCTAATCTAATTATATGGGAAAATATATATGAACTTTTTAAAGGAACCATTATTAATTATTTTCTTCAATATTAAATAAGATAACAAAAATGTTTGGAAAAATTAATTTGTGCTGTTATTATTGTAATATAAAGAAAAAGTTGCTAATTTTCTATATATAATTCGTATAAAATAAAAATATATTACTGATACTTCTAGAAACTTAATGTTAGTAATAAATTTTAAAATTTGTTTTAGCTCTCTCATAAAATTAATTAGCATAATAATTATCAAGAGAGAGAAAATGTTGTTTTGCAATAAATAATATATGTAATAAAGAATTTGGTTATCTTGTATCATAAGGATACATTTAAGAATATATATAGATACATTTAAGAATATTATATATATATATATATAATAATAATTTTAATATTTTTGACATATTTTAATATATTGAAAATGTAAAATAAATCATTTTTCCAATAACTTTTAGTAAAATATTTTTATATATTTTAAAATTAAAATGTGTTTTTATAGGGCACATATATTAGAAAAATCCTTTAATTATAAAATAAGTTTCCTTATTCATTTATTTTATGTTCAATTATTCTATTATGAAAAATTTAATTATTATGTTAATGGATTATTTATTTGACAAAAAATATAAATTAATATATATAAATATATACATATAGTAACTTATTTTTCTATTTTTATGGATGAATAAATGGTTTTGCAAACACATTACCTACAAAATATTTGGACAAAATTATCTATAAAAGAAGGAAATGAATTTTGTACTCATGAAAGATGAGTTCTATCTGGTAAAATTAGCCAAGTATCACTAACGAACCATTAACGTTTAAATAGTTTTTAGTGATGTTTTGGATAGTTTTGTCAACTGAGTTCATCTTTTATGAGTAAAAAACTCATTTTTTTATGAGTGATTTTATCAGCGCTAGAATCTTTCGTGGATAGTTTTGAAATTTTTTTTCAAAAACTTCTAATATTAATAATAATTCAACCCATATTAAATTATTAGCTAAAGATAAAAAAGATCGCATATTTAAGGAAGGTTGAATAGATAGTCTTGTCCAATAGATTGTTTGAAGTCCATATTGTTCACTTTCTTTATAATGAAATTTTCCTTAATATTAACATTCCAATTCCCATACTATATATATTATACTTCATCCGTTGTTCTTTAATATATATTTATTTTACCCATTTGTTTAATTTATGTAGCTTTTTTTTTAAAAAAATTATTATTAAATTATCAAATATATTCTCAGTTCATAAAAGTATTAAAACAATTATATTATTTTATCTTTAAAATTTAAATTACTCTTGACTATAAATTTTATCCATATTCAATAAAAGTGACAGATAAAATAAATGAATTACGGGTAATGTTCAACAAAAATGGAAAGAATAAATTTACGTGTAGTATTATAAATATATGTACATACTATTTAGTAATATAGAAAAATATTTGTACTAATGTTTACATTTTTTTGTATTGCTAAATGATATGTATTCTTAAAAAAAAATTAGAGAGCCAACGTATTATGATAATAGGGAGCCAATATGAGTTATGGATGATAACTCATATAAATTTTAGATGATAACTTAATCATTAATATATGAGTTACGGATGATAACTCATATAAATTTTGAATGATAACTTAATTATTGATTCTCTAACGTTGATCGTTGATTGCTAAATAATACGTACATATGTATATAATTACTTATTTGTCAATTAATTTTTTGTGTACAATTTTTATTTATATACAAAAGACATAATATACCTATATATAATTTCATATTTATTTTGTAAAACCTCCGCGGCTCCGCCCCAAATAAAGGAGGAGTTAATTACATTCTAGAACAATTTAATTCTTATTTTATTCAATGCTTACAATTATGTGTAAGAATTAAGAGAATCTTAAAAAGGACATATAATTATGATTCAGTTATAGGGTGTAATGATTAATCATTTGATTTGTGTAAAATAATTGTGTCTGCATGGATAAACCACACCCTCCGCGCAACACCTCCCTCTCCGTCCACTCTTTTTCACTCACACTTCACACGCCACCCACTCACTCGCTGCTTATACATATATAACTCCCTTCTTAGTTCTTTCTTTCTTTCTCTTCCCATTCTTCCATTCTTCTCTTCTCTCTTCATATAAACCTTCATGTTCCCTCCTCTGTTAGAAATAACGGTCTAAGAAAAGAAAACGATGGAGAGAGACATGCTTCCGTTGTCAGAACCAGCAAGGCCTCTTCCTCACAGCACTAACGCCGCCGTTTCTTGGACGGAGCCCTTACTTGGAGAAGAAAGCGCTGCTGACATTGGAATTCCCATGAATGCCCCTCTTACTTCCTTCAAATCCATACCCCAACCGGGTCAAATTACCATAAACCCCTTCCCCTTCCTCCAACAACAAACCGTACCCGCTACTGCTGCTGCAGCTGCTAATTCTAATGATAACAACTTTCTCTCACAACAAAATATGGACAACTTTGCCCTCGAACACTCTTTCTCTACTCTCAAACCCTCGTTCTTCACCACCACCACCACCAACAACAACAATCCTTTTGATAATGCCTTCGATTTCGGACCTGACAACGGTTTCTTCTTCTCCAGTAACCATTCTTCCACTTCCCCTCTCTTGATGGCTTTTTCTCAGCCTCTAATTGGCTCCGCTGACATGAGTTCCGGCACTGAATTCCCGCCGGCGACGCGGTTGCTCCCGGCGGGGGACGATGCCGCGGCGCTGGGTGCTGGATTTGAAATGGAGCCGTTTGGTGGCTCTGGAAATGCTCTGTTTTCGAGCAGGGGAAAGGGATTGAGGCCTCTTGAGGTGGCTCCGACGGTTGGTGCGCCTCCCACGCTCTTCCAGAAGCGTGCCGCGCTCCGTCGAGGCTCCGGCGGGTCCGAGAGTCTCGAGGCTTTGGGGATGGGGAGTTTGGAGAGGAAATGGGGAGTGGGGGAAGCTGAAGAGGGGAGCATTGAGGCTTCAGTGTGGAATTATGATTCTGATGAGAATGTTGAGAGTGGTAGTAAGGCGGTGGTGGTGGTGGAGGAGAGTGGGAATCATGGCGGTGGAGGGAATGGGAATTTGAGCTTGAGTGGTGGCGGTGTCAATGGTGGAGATCAGAAAGGGAAGAAGAAGGGGATGCCGGCGAAGAATCTCATGGCCGAGAGGCGGCGCCGGAAGAAGCTTAATGATAGGTTGTACATGCTTAGGTCTGTTGTGCCAAAGATTAGCAAGGTATGTGATTTTTGAAGCCTGCTTTTAATTCATAGTTTTGATATTTGGACTATTGAGGGTGTGTTTGGATTAGCGTTAGACAGCATCAAACGTGCGTTTAGATTTATTGAAAGTTGAGTTAGAACAGTAGTTATTATTGTTAATTTGTTTAAGTGTTGTATGAAATGGTTGATGTTGAAAAATTATGGATTTCATTAGCTTGTGTTGATTAGTTACTGCATTATTTTGATGTGTTAAGACTTAAGAGTTTAGGGATTATACATGCTAATGTACTTTGATTGTTCATAGATGGACAGGGCTTCGATACTTGGGGATGCGATCGACTACTTGAGGGAGTTACTGCAGCGGATTAATGATCTTCACAATGAACTGGAGTCTTCTCC
>JASCZI010000001.1:727130-739329 GCA_036250425.1 Stylosanthes scabra
AAGAGATGTTCAGGAACATGATCAGAAAAATCATAATAAAGGCCCTTAATAATGAGACTCACCTTCTTTCACCAACCATTGTATAGAATCTGCTGCTTTCTTGATTCTTCAAACTATTGCTAATGGTTGTGAGCTTCTTCAACTTTCTGGAAAAAATAAAAATAGAAAAAGGATAAAAATTAAGTGAGTTATATATATTCCAATTGAAAATAAAGAAACTTCAAAATCCCATGTAGTAATTAACCTCAACGTAGCAAATTAAGTTGAATTATTAGAAGAAAAAATTAATTAAAAGATAAAGAAAATAATTAAGGTTCATATATAATAGACATGGACGGTGGAATAAATGAACATTATTGAAGTCACCTTGCTAATAATAATGATCTGAACATATTTGTTGAAGATCTGAAGAAGAAGATAGAAGAAGAAAAGGAAAGAAAAAAAAAAAAAAAGAGAGAGTTGACCTTTTAACAGATCTCTGCAGTTTAATTTGAAAGCGCAGAGAGAATGATGAAATGAAAGGGTTGATGAGTGTATTTATGGAAGGATGATGAGGAAACGTTAGTTTGTCTCTTGTATATAATAATCTAGTTCTTTTGAAAAATGAATTTCCTCTAATACCCCATAAAGGGGTTAACTGTTATCGTTTTTTTATTTTGGAAAAATTAGTACAAGATTTAATTATTAAAAATATCTATTTACGTATAAATTGTTAAGAATGATTAATTTTTATAGTATTTAGAGAAGAAGACCAAATTATTTTTAAAGAAAGACAAATATAATCTTAATTTATTTATTTATTTTTTTCTTAACTAAAAAGAAATTAGGATTTATAAAAAGAAAATAAAAAAAAAACTTAAGGGTATATTTGTCTTTCTTTAAAAATATTTGGTTATTTTCTCTAAATACTATAGAAATTAATCATTTTTAATAATTTCAGTCCTATGCTCTTAAGGCATAAGATTGGAAGCATTTATTAAACCTATTAATTATGAATTCTTACTTATGTGATCCCATTTAATTAATATGATTCTTTTTTATTTTTTATGTCTAAATTACCCTTAAAAATTTAGTTGACTATTAAAATTTTCCTCCTAATCTTTAATTAAATAATCAATCATAAGAATAGTCAAATTCACCATAGTATAATAATTAAATACTTTATAAAAGAATAACAAAAAATATTATGTCTACATTAAAAATTAATTATATAAAATAGTTATTATATATTTTTATATAAATATGTACATTTTAAATTATTTTTTATGTATTTTATATTTTAAAATATATTTTACATGACTAACTAATTTAATAATTTTTTTAGACGTACTTGCTTTTTATTTTAGAAGCACATAAAAACCGATATATACTTACGACATGTAAAGTAAATTAAACTATATCTAAATATGTTACTCTATTTTATTTATTTGGAAAAAAAATATCTGACTCACAATGAGAAAAAGTTAATTATTTATCTTTAATTAAATGATTATAATAATAATTAGCAATATCTTGTTGGGTAGCTATATTTTTAAAGAATTGTATATATTTTCATCATGTTAAACGCATATATTAAAAATTAGCTCCAATGAATTATTATTATGATTATTATTATTTTTCCGATCAGTGAATTATTATTATTATTATTATTATTATTATATGGTATTTCATTAAAAAGTTATTATTCTTCTATAAAATATTTTATTATTACATTATGGTAAATTTGATTATTCTTATAATTGATTATTTAATTAAAAATTAGAAGGAAAATTTTAATAGTTTAACTAAACTTTTAAAAGTAATTTAAACATTAAGAAAATGAAAATAAATTAGAGTAAACACCCATCCCGATCTCTGACCATTTCGAAATTAGACAAGGCACCCCTAATGAAGTTGATTTATCAAATCGGTTCCTCACCTTTATATGAATTGTACAATTGAGTCCCTGTTACCTTCTACCAGGAGGTCACCTAGATGACATGTCAGTTATCTTTCCAGGTGTGCACGTTAGCTTCTAGCCTGGAATGGTTTGCCACTAACGGACTAATAAGCCCCTTCCAATCTCTCATAACCTTCGTGTTACTTCTGGCGCTCATCCTCCGTCGTCCATATTGCAGCGAAGGTGAAGCTAGGGATTAGGGTTTGCAGTTTCAAAGTCCAAGACTTTAATGGATGAAATAGGCATGGAAGAGCAACTCTGTGCCTCGATTGGTGACCAGAGTTGGAATGGCACAGCTGGTTCTGGAAGGAGCAGCAATGGTGGAGCGGGGAGCAAGAGGAAGAAGAAATTCCATGCACCAATCTGCAATTGCGGGATGTATGCTATATTGTTCCAATCCTCCACCAATAGCAACCCAAACAAGCTCTTCTTTGGCTGTTCAAACTTTAAGGTACTTTATGCGATTTTAGGGTTTTTTTTATTACTTTTAAGGAATTCATGATAAGAATCTGATACAATTTGCAGAAAAGCACTCCGCATTGCAGATATTTTGCTTGGCTAGATGATTTTGTTTCATCGTTTTGTGTTAATGAAGATGCCAAGACATGTCAAGTTATGGAACCTGTGAAGAGATTGGAAGAGAAAATGGCGGCATTGGAGAGGATTGTGCTTGAAAGGAACAAGGGAGGTAAGGGGAAAGCTGCATATTTTGGTGGGAGATTGGCTTATTTCCTGTTGGGGATTGCTTTCACTTTATGTGTATTGGCAATGCTTAAGTTTTAGTGTTTTTACTTCATTTTGAAATCTATCAAAGTTTAGGGTGAATTTGTATAAATTTGTTTTGAGTTGATTAATATGTAACCTGAATAAAATGGTGTAATGCAATTTATGATAGTAAAAAAATGGTGTAATTCAGTTTGTTGAGATATGTAGAACATGATTTCTATTAGAGCATGATTGTTAAAAAACCTGTAACATAGATTATGTGCCAAAAGCATGAAGTTTGTTACAAAATGACGACATTAGTAATTTCCTTCTAATTGAAGAACAATGTGCAGTGAACAAGTTAAGAGAGATTGTAATTTTTAAGCAATGTTGCCTCTACAAAATAGTTGATGCCCTCTAGCAAATAGTATTAAGGCTATACAAAACACAAACTAGATATATTGTTTGAAACTAAGAAGTCATAATCTACATATCCATTCAATGCTTCAACAAAATATTAACATGTCACACAGTCTTAACACATGATATCCTCTTTAGTTAGGTGGTGGCCTAAAATTTGGGGTTGGTATGAAGTTGAAAAGCCTTTCGGAAGTCGTCCCACGCGCAACTGACATTGTTTCCCTAGAAAGAGCATCAGGGTTGCTGGAACTTGGAAGGCTTGGAGGAGGTGATGACTGTGTTGGAGGTGGTGGCCTAGGAGTTGGTGCTTGCTGCCCTCTAGCAGGTGCGGGATGAGCAGGTTGAGTGGAAAAGTGCACATCTGCAAAAGGAACCGGTGGCCTAAATATCTTTTGCTTCGGCCTTAACTTCGTGATGACTTTTGGCATTGGTGGAGGGACTGAGATGACAAAGGTAGTTGTTGTAGGTGTTGTTTGAGGTTGAGAAGCACTAGCAGCATCATGGTCCTGTTAAAATTCACAAACAGAAATAAAATGAATACAAACCAACTACAATTCTCAACCACTTCATAATGTCTAAAATTCACAAATCAGCATCATGTTCCAACTAAAATTCACAAAATCAGCTAGTGCAGTAACATGACTTCAAATCAGCATCATGTTCCTATTAAAATTCACAAAATAACTACACTTCATAATGTCTAAAATTCTTAAACACAAATCAGCTCCACAAATCATATCCTAATATCTAAAATTCATAATGACTACATAAATCAGCTAGTGCAGCAACAAGCCATAGCCTAATGATTATAATTCATAAACACAAATCAAGGCTGGTGCACTAACAAGCCATTCCAATATGACTACTATTCATGAACATTAATCAACTAGTGTAGAACCAAAACATAGTCTAATGACTAAAATTCATAAACATTAATCAAACTTACATTTTTAGGGGCAGATTGAGACAGAGGTATCTCCTCCATTGGGTTTGTTGGCACATGGGGCCTCTTTGGCAATTTCTTTTTCTGCCTTCTTGCCTTTGCCTACACTCAATGATAAGACAATAACAATTAAAAATCAGTAATCAAAGTGCTTATTAACTGAAATTAACTAACATTACACAACTTACAATGATTTCATCAAGGGTCGGTTCTGGAGCATTATCAACCACGGGTGCATCAGTTTTGGGCATCTTAGGATTCTTTTTCTTAGGCTGACAGTCTGTGGATTGGGGTGCACCCTTACATCTTTTGTAATAGTGGTCATTTTCACCACACTTGCTACATGTTACTTAAAATGTCCTCTGAACCTTATCACCATTCAAGGCTGGTGGAGGAGGCCTTGATGCTTCACCACTCTTCTTTCTTGGCTTGCCAGGAGGTCTTTCCTCGGTGCAATTGGCTTAAGACCTTCAGTGGGATACCAGAACTCCTCACTGTTTACAGGGTTTACATGAATGTCATATGTGGCCCTAATTGCATCCATTGTCAAAAATGGAGAAATAAAGTACTCAACCGGTTTCACCCTTAATTTACATATGGCGGCTATGGCATGCACACATGGCATACCTAATTTGCAAAGGAAATAATAATTAAACTTTAACCACAAACAAAAAGTAATTTATAGGATAATTAAGAAATGTTGTGGCCCTCACATATTCCTAGGCTCCAGGACTCACACCCTTCAAGACCTCCATGATTTCCTGAAATCGAAGATCAGTTGTGGCCCTCGCTGCCTCCCAAACTATCCCCTTAATTTTCTTATCCATGTATCTATTTTCACAATTTTTTCACATGTGCTGGACACAATGCCTATGGTTTGCATTTGGCAGCACCGATTTAACTGCATTGATTATACCCTGCATCATTAAGAAGTTACACATCAGATTAAGCATCATGTTTGCAATTAACTTCATCAAATTAGAAAAAGATAATGAATGACTACATACCTTTTGCATGTATGAGATGATATGCCACCCCAATAACATATGGTGACCAATATCCTCCTCAAGCCTTGTCAAGAACCACTTCCAATTATCAGTGTTCTCGGACCTTACCACAGCATAGGCTATCACAATGAAGTGGTTGTTGGCATCTTGACTAACTGCAGAAAGCATGTGTCCTCCATAATATCCTTTCAAGTGACATCCATCAAGACCTATTAATGGCCTGCAGCCTCTAATGAAACCCTTTTTGCAAGCATCCAGGCTTATATAGACCCTATCAAACATGGGAGATCCTTGTGGCTGGTGGTTGACATCCATCACGGCTGTACTTCCAGGGTTACTCCTATGAATCTCTCCTAGATAATCCCCCACTTTTCCGAATTGAGTTGCCTCATTACCTAGAACAATTTCTCTAGTTGCCTTAAGAGCTCTTGACACCATCTTTTCATGGAGTTGGATCCTGTAGTCTTCATTCATGTGCTTCATTGCTTCCCTTAGAGTTAGCTTTGGCTGACTCTTTAGCCGTTTCTCCAGCTTTGAAGTAACCCATTTCTGGTCTGCCATATTGCTTGTAAAGTTCCTTCCACATGTATGAACATTGCGAATTGTCTTGATCTCATATTCCTTTGAAACCGAATTCTTGGATACAAAAATGAGCTAAGGACATGTATCAACTGCACATTTTGCTCTCACCCTTAAGCTCTCATTCTTCACATACCTACAATCCCTCCCTTTTGAAGCAAACACATCCTTCAAGGCATCTCTAAACTTCTCTGTTGTGGTAAATTGCATCCCAAGCTCTAAGTTTATTTCCCCATAGCCATTCCTCTCATTGAATTCTGGACCAGCAGGGCCCCTCTCATCATCTGACCCAACTGGAGTTTTGAATCCTTCTGATTGGTATTCATAATCTTCATCGCCATCATTTTTTGGGCCCCCTGCTCCATATTGACCCATCACTTCATCCACATTAGGCCCATTATTTCCTTGACCCAGCCCATTATCATCACCACCAGCAACTCCTGACCCAAGTCCACCTCCAGAACCAGACCCTAATCCACTACCAGAACCAATCTCATACCCCCTATTCCAAACCCAATACCATCACCTAGACTAGCACTACCAGAACCACTCTTATCACCACTTAACACATGGTGTTTTCTCCTCTTGCCAGCATACTTCTTCCTCTTGTATGAAGCAACACTTTTCCCCTTTTTCTTCCTCAGCTCTTCGGTTGCTAAAACTCCTTCGCTGCTTTCACTCTCAAGACCAGGAGGTGGAGGCTTGTATGGTTCATCTTCTGTAGTCTCATACCCATCATCAGAGGATGAGGACAATAATGAAGAATCAGATGAAATAAACACATCCTCACTTGCAGGTAAAGGAACATTGACAACATGTTCAATGTAGATGTAAAATTCCTTCAAGTTGTGGTTCAGGGTGAATTCACACATGTTGTTGATGTCCTGGTCACCCTTTAGTTCATGCAACCCGTCTTCGAAACTGATTTGTGTGGGATCATGCCATAATAAGCGTCCATGTTCAATATATCCCAAATCCCTAATCATACTCAGCAAGTCCTCCTTGTTCACAAAATCCATGTCCACTGGTTTGTACTTCTTCACTTCACCACCCACATACTCAAATTCTCCATTGGGTTCTTTCTCCAGTCTTCCATCGTGGTGTATCATAGAGACCACAAAACCATCCATCTGTGTTTAAAAAAAAAGCGAACTACATTTAGACAAGATGGGCTATAGAGCATCAGAAAGGATTAAGCTCACAATGCAGAGATAAATATCCAGAGTGCATAAATAGAAACCCATACATAGAAACCCTAAACCTCAGCTAAAACATTAATCACAATGCATAAACACAGAATCAAACTGAATAAACACAAAATCACAATGCATAAACACAGATTCACAATGCAGAGATACATAATCAAAGCAAAAAAATAAACCCTACAACCTCTGTCAAACCCTAAATGCGACGAAGTCACTAGGCGATAATGAAGCATAGAGTGACGGTAACAAGTACAGAAAACAAACCCACTCATCAAAGTTAAAAAAAACACTATGATCATGTGCATTACACTCGGAGAAAACAGAGCAAGTGAAAGAGGGTTACAGAAACAACTAACCTTCGAGACCTTCAAGGGACGCCTCTTTCACTGCACTCAGGGAGCTTCGTCACGTCCGTTTGCAGTTCTTAATGGCCACGATCACTGAACCTGAGAAGCTCTTTTTTTTTTTAGGGAAACAGAGGAGGAAGATGAAGGTGTTAGGGTTTTCCGTGAATGATGGGTTGGAAGAAGGAGTTTTATGTCAACACACTCAAGGAATGGGAAATAGTTATGAGAGATTTGGAGGGGCCTATTAGTCCGTTAGTGGCAAACCATTCCAGGTTGGAAGCTAAGGTGCAGACCTGGCAAGAGAACTGACATGTCATCTAGGTGACCTCTTGGTAGCAGGTAACAGGGACTCAATTGTACAATTCATATAAGGGTGAGGGACCGATTTGGTAAATCAGCTTCATTAGGGGGTGTTTTGTCTAATTTTAAAATGGTTAGGGACCGGGATGGGTGTTTACTCAATAAATTATATTAATGAGTAGGATCATATAATTATTAAATAGTATAAAAAATTATAATTAATAGACTTGATAACTGTTTTTTTTATCTTGTACACTAAGGACATAGAATAGCAAAACCCTTTCAATATAATAAGTATTTTTTAATAATTAAACATTTTTAAAGGTTCTTTATACTAATTTTTCCATTTTTATTTTTTATTTTTATGGATCGGACAACTCTCTAAATGTTAAACTTTAGAATAATGCTACGGAACCAACGTTAGGGGATCAATAGGAAGCTAATGAGTGTAATTAGGAAAATAATGGGTGGTAAAAGGAAAAAAAAAAGAAAAAAATTAATATTGACTTTCTATTGTCTCCCTAATATTGACTACCAAAACTTTCATTCACGAATGTATACAGGCGCACTACACACTCAACATTTTGTATTTCTATATATCCACTATTTGGTGAGTCGGATGCGTCACTCTTTAAGGCAAGTTAGTCTACCTTATTTATATTTGAGAATGATATTTTATTCTTTTAATCGTTAAAATAATTAATTTTGAAGAGTTGTCAGACGAGCGAGCAAACCCAATTTAAATCAGTCTGTCCCAAGCTACGAGTCAAAATCTAAAAAACAAGTTGGTCCACATTTTAAATGAGATAAGAAAATATCAATTCGACTCAACTCGTCCAAGTTAACGAGTTAAACGAGCTGGCCTGTTTTAACTTGTTTTTATTTTGTTTTTCTTAAAAAAATGATATTAGAACATAACTTTAGTTTTTTTTTTACCTGATATCTATACAAAATCAAAAATATTAATCACATATTAATATATTTTCATATTAAATTATATAAAGTTTAAAAAACTAATTTAAAAAATTATATACTAAAATATATATTAAAAAATAAAAAAGGAAAACAAGTTAGACAACCAACTCATGTCCGTTCGACTAGAATCCGTCTAATGCGGGAGTTATATCATTTGAGCTAAATTGACCTGCTTTTAAATGAGCTACATTTTCACTAACTCAACTCGCGCACATTTAAGAGCGATCTAATTTATTCGCGAGTCGCGACTCGTTTCGACTTATCTAATATTAACCTATAAGATAGACGTTAATTAATTTCTTAGTCACACTTACCATAAAGGTATCGGTATATATGTTGTAATTATACAGAGTATTCTAATAATCCTCTAAAATAATATAGAGTTTTCTTTTTTACCTTTTTTAGGTATAAACAAATTTTCTTAGCATTTCTGTATTTTTGTATTAGATACAGACACTTTTTTTTCATCAGTCACAGACTCGCTCAAATCCCAAACCGGGAGACGAGAGGTACAAAAAGCCAGAAACAAGTTCCAAATACAAATAATCTATCTCACACCATTACCACACAAAATCAAAAGAGAGAATATAAGAAAAAAGAAAAAGGAAGAAATCAATAAAACCAAATCAGTTTGAGTTGCTTTATCATGGTATAACAGCAGTAGCATGACAAAGTCGATTAGACTCCCGAGTTTTTGTTGATTGCTTTCCTCATAGACCATTCTTGTTGCCATTAATTCTTGAAATCGATCATCTGTACAATTGCCTTTAAGTTATCACTAGATTCACCTCTAAATATTTTACCATTTCGCGCACTCCAAATCACACAGATTACCGCAAAAAAGTCACCCTTTAGCCTATTAGACATCCAAGAGTCAGTCGAAACATTCTCCCCCATCCTTCTAGGATAACAAACCACAATCTACCAGCAAAGTTACTGTTAAGTACGGGATACTTAACGATTGTCCAAAGGACTTTCGAGTGGGAGGGACTAGACAAAGAGAAAAAGATAGAATAGCCCTAGAGGTCCAAAATTAGGATTATGGAGCTCTAGGTCAAATATGGGGGGTAGGGTTTTGAGAACGCGTACCTTGAGGGGGTGTTGCCCCGTGCTTATATAATGTTAGTTGGTGGAGATACGTATGAGATCTGTCATGATCATATCATATCTTACCAGATATGATTCGATTTCTCCTCTGTGGGCCTTATTACTTATGGCCTTTATTCAAGTAGATTGGGCCTTGGGGCCGGTCCGTAACATTGCCCCCACTTGGGAGGGTGGGCGTTGTCCATTCTTCCGAGTAGTTTTTTGTTTTTTTATTCAATGTTTTCGGGTACTTTGCTTGATTTTCTTTATGATCTTCTGGAAGGTATTTTAACGCTTCTTTTAAGAAGGTGTTAGTACCTTTTTTTCCGGGAAGTTTTGATGTTTCTTTCTCAAAGGATGCTTTTTCTCAAGAGCATTCATGGCATTCTTTCCGAGCAACTTTATTGGCCTCTTCTCGGAAGGTACCTTTTTCTTCTATGAAGGCACGAACAACCTTCTTTCCGGGTAGTTACATGTAACCTTCTTCGGAAGTTAATGTATTTTTATTCCCGGGGTGAAGTTTTACGTGTCGTTGTTTGATTTGCTCGCTTTTTAAGGAGACATTTCTATTTTCTTTTTGCTGATGTGTCATAGTAATGATGGCACTTATTTTGCTGACGTGTCATAGTAATGATGGCACTTATTTGCCCCTTGAACCTTGAGAGACTTAGTTAACAAGCTCTCTTGGGGTTCATTTCTTCTCTTTTTCTTGTTTTTAATCTCTCTCTTCTTACGAGGGATTTTTACTAGTGCTCCAGCCACTGCTTCTTTTGTGGTGGCCAAGTAGAGAACAAGAGGTTTTTCTTCTTTCGCTTTTCTCAAGGTTGATGGCCCCACCAAGTAGTTTTTAAAGCTTTTGAAAGCTTTTTTGCATTCGTCTATCTGCTTGAACTCTGCTTCTTTCTTCATGAGTTTGAACATCGGTGCTGCTTTTATTGCAGAGGTTGCTAGGAATCTTGAGAGTGCTGTCAGTCGTCCGCTTTAGGCTTTGCATTCTGTTAATGATTTCGACTGCTTCATAGAGATGATGGTTTGACATCTCTCTGGGTTAACCTCAATTCCTCGACTGGTTAACATGTAGCCGATGAATTTTCTGGCTTCAACCGTGAAGCTACACTTTGCTGGGTTGAGCCGCATCTAGGGTTTCCTGAGTTTGCTGAAAACTTTCTTTAAGTTTGGGATGAAGTTTTCTTTAGCCTTTGACTTGACGAGGATGTCGTCCACGTATACTTCTAACATGCCTCCTATTGGATCTTTGAACACCTTATCCATGAGCCTTTGGTAGGTTCTAGACTTGCTTCCTTACTTTAGAGGCTTTTTCGGCTCATACGCCGCCACTTTTGTGCTTCCGGTTTGTTTTCGGGAAGACAGACAGCTTGTGGTTGGAGGAATTTGGGTCTATTCCTGGAATGCCGGCTACTGTCCAAGCAAACAAATCCACGTTCCTTTTTAAGAAGTGAGTTAGATGCACTTTCACTTCTTCCGCCATATTTTTTTTTTGCTTTCATTATAGCCTGTACGTCTTCTGGCCCGATTTGAACTTTTTTAGCTCTCTCGCTGGCTGTGTTTTTTTCAGTATCTTTCTACCGAGTGGTTCTAAATCAGCGAGATGGACTCTGCCCGCCATTTCCGGCTTTAGTAGCTAACCTTTGGAATCGTGCTTGGTGGCGATATGGCACTTTTCTGCTTCCGATTTAGCTTCTCTGAGGACTTCAACCTCGTCATCATCAGTGATGAATTTCCTAGTGTGGATGGATGTAGTCATGATGGCTCCGACCTTATACATGGTGGGCCTTCCTAGTATTTTATTGTATGCAGAGTTGTGACTTACCACTAGCTCTCTAACTTTCATTTTCTTTGTACCCGGAGGGTTCCTGATGGTGAACCACAAAGTGACGAACCTATTTGGGTTAATCTCTTTCCGGAACATCTAACTAAGTCGTCAGAATGAGCCTTTAGGTCTTTCTCAGTGAGTCCAAGTGCGCCAAAGCATCTCCGAAATAGAATATCGGCTAAGCTTCCTTGGTCTACGAACACACTTCTGATTATAGTGTTGATCGTGACTACGGAAATCACCAGGGATTTGTTCCTATTGTCGGTTGTTTGCTTGATCTCTTCTGAGGAGAAAGTTATCCTAGGGTGTAGTTTGCTGGCTAGGGCTATCGGCCTTACTTCGACAGCTATGCACAAGTTCCGACTTCTTTTGGCTGCTTTCTTAGATGGGAGGCTTCGTCCTTCCGGGATTTCCCCTGAGATTGTTGCAATTTCCCAATACTCATGGCGCTATTTAGGGTTGTCTCTTTTACGAGTAGTCTGTTCTCGCCACTATCGGGTGGGCTTGAAAGTACTATCGGAGCCTTTTGGCGGCCACTGTGAGATTGAATGCTAGTTTTTTCAGCTTTTGGTACTTGTAATAGTACTTTTGTTGAACTGTGTTGTGTTTTTCCTGAGCGGGTATTCTTTGCATTTGTAATACTTCATGCAAGAACTGAGTTAGCAAAACATTGAATATCATGTAGTAAGCTCAGTTTGGCCGCCATTCAACTATGTTCCGTTCATCCCATGAGCTATTCTTCCGGGTGCTTTCTTTGCGATCCGATTGGATTTTTAATTTGTCCTTCCGGATTCTTTCTTTTCATTCCGGTGGAATTTTTTCCGGACCTTTATCCTTTTCTTGTTGCATATAGTCATGG
>JASCZI010000001.1:756271-775720 GCA_036250425.1 Stylosanthes scabra
AGAACCTCTGCCATATCCGAAACTACCTAGTTGTGTGGCAACGAACCCACAGTTCCGGGTTCAATTCACATTTGGAGCAGGTGTTGCTTGGAGTTCATGACTCAGCCCCCGGCTCCCAAGAGTAACCCGCTGTCACCGGTACAATCCTGCTGTCACCAGGACCTCTTGCGCGTGAGCGAAATATGGAGCCTCTGATCTATGCCCAGGGCTGACAAACTCTATAGGATCCCCGCTGTCACCGGGTCAAACCTGTTGTCACCAAGTTCCCAAGCACTTGTGCCATGCTGCCGTGGCGAACCTCGTACGGTCAAGGAACTGCCACTATGCTAGTAGAGGTGTAGGGCATATAGCTTTACGGGATTGACCCGTTCCTCTAACATGATCTTTATGGGGACTTGCAACTCCGGTCATTTGCACATTTCACCTCACAGCCAAGACACTATAGGACTCTACTCACTAATTGCGAAAAACATAAAAGCGAGAAAATAAATTGGCAACATAACAGTATGTAAAATTGCAGTTTGCAGGAAAATAAACGGACAGAATAACGGTAAAGTAATTTGATTGAAATTCAAATTCGACAGAGTAACAGTAAAATAAACAAAACAAGTAATAAAATAAAAAGTCTAGCTAGTGAATGGACAATAAACCTAAAATGGAACCCTAAAAACTAAGCTAAATGTAGAAGTGGGCTCACTTGAAATGGTGAAAGGCTTCTCTATTTATAGATGCTGAGAACCACTGATGCGTACGCATAGAAGCTCTGAATGCGTACGCATCTGTGTCGAAACAGCCTTTTGGGCGTGCCTCCCACGTATAGGATGCGTACGCATGGCTTCACTGATGCGTACGCATCTGGTCTAGCAATGGCCTTCTAGGTTTTGTTGCGATCCTTTCGTTCCTCTTGCTCTCTCCGGCCACTTCCGCTCCGAACTCCGCCTACTAAATCCTGAAAAACTTGAGCACACACATCAAGGCATCGTGCGGAATGGGAAACAGTTCAAAACACAGTAAATATTGGCCGAAATAGCAGATATTACAATTATAGTCCTAAGGAATTACTAAGAGCAATTTAACCTATTTTGCTAGTGTTTAAGCGATGAAGAGGTGACAATTAGTCAATTTAAGCAGTAAAATGAACCGTCGGAATGGGTTTCATCAACCACCAATCAACCGGCTCAAGCTCCACCGCTAGCCACAAATCCACTTCCATCGCAACCCCTGCAAAATCCAAAATGCAGCATAAATGCATTACAACATAAGAAGAAGAACAAGAAAGTGAAGTCGAATCTGATGAAGAATACAGTGATGAGACTGAAGATGACGAGGTCGAAAGTGAAGAAGAGGGTGAAGAGGAATCTGAAGAAAACGATGATGAGTCCGAAGAAGGAGAGGGAGATGAAGATTGGTTGTATGAATTGCTGGTTGAATTGTGTGAAGCTCAAGAGAGAGAAAAAGAAGATGGCAATAGTAAATCAGAAGAAGAGACTGACATAGAAAACGAAATAAAAAACGTTGAGGTCGATGATCAGCATGATAAAGAAAAAACCTTCTTCATAGCTACCCTCTTTAACAACAAAAGGGTTAAAGAAGAGATCTCTGCCAAGTGCGAAGATCCTGGCCCATGCCTGGTAACCTGTAAGATTAAGCACGCAGTAGTGCATGAGTGCTTGTGTGATCCTGGAGCATGTAGTAGGGTGATGACATACGAGCTCTACAAGTTTTTGGGACTGGGACCACTCAAGAAAACTAAAGAAATCTATACCAACGCAGACGCCAGTGTCGTATCAGTATTAGGAATCACAGAAGACGTGAAGGCATTCTTTGTTTTAGCCCACTAACCAAATAAAGCCTTACCCGTACATTTATCCTTTGCACCCGAACTTTGAGCCTTGTATCCCTTTTGTTCTTATAATAGCCCAACATAAAGCCTCAAAAAGTGAAAAACTAGTGCACAACCCTACTTGATCTTTTGATTAATCCGAGATTTAGTAGGGTTTTACTTTTTGGAAAGAAGAAAAGAAAGGGAGCAAGAAGAATTATTCTTTGTGAAGGATGAAAAGAAAGGAGAACTCCAAAAGAAAATCAAAGGTATTTGGAGGGCACATGCATGCACTGAAGCATTGAAAAGAAGGGCACTCGCACAAAAATAAAAAAGAATGGCAAGGGAATGAAAAATTTAAAAGAAGAAAAGTTCTGAAAAAGAACCATTGTCATTCCTAAGCAGCGAAGCTGCAGAAAATATAAATAAATGCGAGAGCCATGTGACAACAAGAAGGAGTGCATGTCATGGAAACAACACGGGGATATGGGAATAGAGTGAAGAACATCAAGATAAGTGTCTTGGATTAATCAGAACGTTCAAACTTTTAGCGCACCTTTCCCAAATTAATACTTCTGAACCTTCACCCTAGCCCCGTTACAAGCCCAGAAAGACCTTTATGATGATTACACAGGTATACACAGTAGCATGGATTGACGAGATGAAAGGCAAGTCAAGAAAAGCAGGAGTTGGATGGGAACCGAGAGCCTTTTTAACCTGTGATTGGTGAACCTTTAAGCTGTGTGAAATCAATTATATCTTTCTGTGAGCTTAAACCATTCGGTTGGGTTAGCACTTACTGCAGTGCTCTTTGCCCGTTCCTCGCATAGTTTTTGATTTCCTTCTATGTATGCATACTTATTCCATCATAGCATTGGTGTTTACTCCTCTATATTTGATTTAATTGAGTATGAGGACATAACAAGATTTAAGTGTGGGAAGTTGTTAAAACTCGTTCTGATGGGTAATTTCATAGCATTAATTGATCAATTATCACCCTTTCACCACTTAAATACTAGCAAAATAGGTCTAATTGCACTTAGTAGTTCCTTAGGGCTGTAATTGTAATTATCTGCTATTTCGGTCAATATTTACTACGTTTTGAACTGTTTTCCGTTCCGCGTGATGCCTTGATGTGTGTGCTTAAGTGTTTCAGGATTTAACAGGCAAAGTTTGGAGCTGAAGTGGCCGGAAAGAGCGAAAGGAACGAAAGGATCGCAATAAAAACTAGAAGGCTAAAGCTGGAGCCTATGCGTACGCATCACTGGAGCCATGCGTACGCATCTTGGCCTTGGGCGGCATGCCTATTTGGCAGAACGGACACCTATGCGTATGCATCAAGAGCTTCTATGCGTACGCATAGGTCACTTCCAGCATCTATAAATAGAGGAGCCTTCCACTATTTCAAGAGAGCCCACTTCCACATTTAGCTTAGTTTTTAGGGTTCCATTCTAGGTTTTATTGTCCATTCACTAGCCAAACTTTATATTTTATTTTATTGTCTGTTTATTTTACTGTTACTTTGCTAAATTTTAATTTCAATCAATTTACTTTACTGTTTATTCTGTCGATTTCAAAACTACAATATTTACATTTTACTGTTGTTATTCTTTCCGTTTAAATTCTTGCAAACTGCGATTTTACATACTGTTATGCTGCCCATTTATTTTCCTGCTTTTATGATTTCCGCAATTAGCGAGTAGAGTCCCATAGTGTCTCGGCTGTGGGGTGAAATACGCAAATGACCTTAGCTGCGAGTCCACCGTAGGATCGGATGGAGAGGAATGGGGTTAAGTCCCTTACTGCTATTCGTACACCCCTACTAGCAAGGGTGAGGTCCCTGCGACACGGATTCACCACGGTGATAACGGGTATAAGAGCATTAGGACCCAATGACAACGGGTTTCTAAAGAGTTTGTTCAGCATTAGTTGTTGGATCGCAGACTCCACTGCCATTCAATGAGAGCATGGGCCTGGTGATAGCAGGTGCCAAGAGTTCATTCAATGACTAACCAGTTGGATCGCAAACTCCACCGCCATACCTGCACCGCTTGCGAGTTTACCCCGGTAACGCGGATTTACTCGAATCCATCGTGGGATCAGTATCTCACAGTTGGTATGCCAAGGATACGCAGTTGATTAACTTCTCCATTCTACCCTGAGTGGTGTGTTCCTCCTAGGTGACAGCCCATCCGACTTGGGACATAACAGCGATTATATGAATGCACAGTATTTCAACCCGCAGCCGGGACACTTCTTTTTCATTACTGCTTTTACCTGCTTTAACTGCGAACTGCTTACAAACCAATTCAACTGCAACCAAACCCCGATCAAAAATAAACTTTCCATTTCCGCTTCCTAGGGAAAACGACCCGAGTCCTGTACTCGATATTTCAAACTTGGTTGCACCATGTGACACCTTTTTTTAAACGTTCTGACACCGCCTATGAGGGATAAGGCTTTCAAATACAACGATGAAAGTCGCCGCCCCGAGCGGCAGTGTCAAAGGGACTGGAGACTGGGGACTGGGACTGAAACTTTAATAATATTTTTTTACTCAAATACCCTCAATCAACATTATAGTTTCCAATACTAACCTTTATTTCTGCTCCATCAAATTAGTTTAATCTCTATCTCTCATCAGTCTCTATCTCTAATTAATTTTAAACCAAACACAATGCACAAACATATTTCAGTCTTAGTCTTTTAGTCTCAGTCCCCCAATCTTAGTTTCCTAGTCTCAATCTTTCTCCCAAACGCACCCTTAAGTTTACTAGGATTATCATTTTGAATATTTTTGGACATTGATTTATGTGAATGTAGAATGTAACTGACATTGATTTCTGGTCTCACCAATTGAGCTTATCTTCTTTTTTCTTATACGTACTTGGTCTGATGTTCGGAACGCTTTAAGTAGTGTTTGTTTTTATTAACTAAAATTGATACTAAAAATTAAGAATTAGTATTATATTTGATGACTAGAGACTGAAACTAAAATTTCAGTTTTATTATATAAAATTTTAGTTTCTTTAATCTTTCAAACAAGTGAAAACACATAATATTGAACAAAATTCCAAAAATACCCTTGTTCATCTTTACTATTTTCAAGGCTATCATCTACAAACAAATTGCAGAAAGCTGAACTAAACAAAAATAGGAAGCAAAACTAAAGAAGGAAGGAAAAAAGAGAGGATGAGAGTAAAGGACCGAAGGTGGAGAGAAAGAAAAGGGAGATAGAGAGAGAAAGAAGAGAGAGAATAACATAGCAAGAATGTAGATGAAGAAGAGCGTAGATGGAGAGAGAAATTAGGGATGAGCGAAACAGAGAAAAAAGAAGTTAATTTTGCCAAACTCGCATTTCCTCAACCGCGGTTGATAGTGGCAGTGTTGACCTTCGCCGCGATCTCTTTCGCTCTGGCCTATGGGAAGGAAGTTATGCCTAAAAGTTGTTCTTTGCAACAGTCATGAATCGTATATCAAAATGTTGGATCCATGCCCAGATAGGTTATCTATTAAGGTCGAAGATAGAAGTAAAAGTATGGAAATTTTAAAAGAACTTGATCCGTGGAAGGTTGAAGAAAATGCAGAAAGAAGCAAGACAAAAGAGAGGAAAATGGAATGAAGTGGAAACAAAATGGCTATTGAGTAAGAACTAACTAAGGCTATATAAAGCAACTAACTAACTCAACTATAGTAAGAACTAACTAAGGCTAATAGTAAACTAACTAAAGCTAATCAGTTACAGTTAATCAATCTAATTAACCAGAAATATCATTGCTGAATTGGCACTCTTATATCAATTAACACCCCCTCAAACTAGGAGTGTGAATGTATAACATTGTTAGTTTGGAACAACAAGAAGAAAATGGTCCTAAGGCAAGAGTTTTGGTGAATAGGTCTGCATTTGGTTTGCAGAAGTTACTGGCAACAATTTGAGGATCCCTTAGCTAGCTTTGTCTCTAACAATGTGGCAATCAGCTTCGATATGCCTCGTGAGCTCGTGGAGAACAAGATTAGCCGCCATGTGGAGTACAGACTAGCTGTCACTGTAAAGGGTGAAGGGTTTGTGACGATCAAGATCAAAGACCTTAAGTAACTGAAGAAACCAAATCTTCACATGTCGCATTGGCTAAAGCACGATACTCAGTTTCATATGAAGAACAAGAAACCACTTGTTATTTGCTACTCTTCCATGAAATTAGTGCAGTTCCAAGAAAAAAAGTAACTGGATACAGACCTTCTAGTGTCTGGACAAGTTACCCAGTCAGCATCAGCAAATCTAGTGAGAGTAAAATCATTGCTTGTGGGAAAGAATAGACCTGTGCTTGGTGCTCTCTTCAAATATTTGAAAATTCTCAAGGCAACTTTGAGATGATAAGAACTAGGAGGTTCTAAATATTGACTTATTTTCCCCACTGCAAAGGATATGTCAGGTCTTGTGTTTGTAAGATATTGGAGCTTTCCAATCAATCTTCTATACAATTTGTTGACAGTAAATGGTTCTTATGAAGTCTTTGATAAGTGAGTAGTGTAATCCATGAGTGTTGACCCTAGTTTAGCGTCAACGAGCCCAAATTCTTCAAGGAGATCAGTAATATACTTTTTCTGGTATAAGGCTAACCCTTTCGTGCTATAAGCTACTTCTATGCCCAGAAAATACTTGAGCTTGCCCAAGTCATTGATGTTGAAACAATCATCGGGAATTTTCTTAATTCGTTCAATTTCATGGGCATCATTTTCTGCCAAAACAAGATCATCGACATAAACTAACATGGCAGTGAAATTAGAATCTGTCTTCTTGGTAAAAGAGAGTAGTCAGCCTTGGACTGCATGTAATTAGATTCGGATAAGACCGAAACCAGTTTATTATTCTATTGTCTACTAGCCCACTTCAGACCATAAGGGGATTTCTTTAGTTTGCAAACCGAACAAGCAGGGGCTTGCAAGCCTTGAGGAATTTTCATATACACCTCCTTTGGCAGGTCACCATGCAAAAAAGCCGTGTTTACATCAAGTAGCTGCAAAATCCACTTCCTTGACACAACTATGGATAATATAACTCTTAATGTTGTCATACAAAGCACATGACTAAATGTATCAAAATAGCCAAAGCCATCTTTTTTATTAAAACCTTTAGCCACAAGCCTTGCCTTGTATCTCTCAACTGTCCCATCTGCATGGAATTTAACCTTTAAAACCCACTAACGGAGCTCCGAACGGGGCCCTATCGTTGTCAGAAAAAGTCCCTTATCCCTCGCTCTTGGTCAGCGTTTAGAAAAGGTGACACAGGGGTGCAACCAAGTTTAAAATACCGAGTACGGGACTCGAGTCGTTCTCACTAGAAAGCGGAAACATAAAGCTTATTTTTTATCGGAGGTTTGGTTGCAATTGATTTGATTTGAGAACATAGCGCAATTGAAAGCAGTTTAAAAGCAGATAAAAGATAGTAATGATAAAAGAGTGCCCCGGCCGTGGGTTGAAATACTGTACATCCCTATGATCACTGCTATGTCCCAGGTCGTATGAGCTGTCACCTAGGAGGAACACACCACCCAAAGTAGAGTGGAGAAGTTAATCCTCTGTGTATCCTTGGCATACCAACTGTGAGGTACTGATCCTACGATGGATCCGAGTAGATCCGCGTTACTGGAGTAAACTCACTAGCGGTGTAGGCATGGCGGTGGAGTCTGCAGTTAACAACTTGATGTTGAAAGAACTCGTGGAACCTGCTGTCACCAGGCCCACTACTCAAATACCCTTGTCACCGTAGTGAATCCGTGTCGCAGGGCCCTCACCCTTGCTAGCAGGGGCGTACGAATAGCAGTAACAAACTTAACCCCATTCCTCCCCATCCAACCCATGGGGGACTGGCAGCTAAGGTCATTTGGACATTTCACCCCACAGCCGAGACACTATGGGACTCTACTCGCTACTGACGGAAATCATAAAAGCGAAAAAATAAACGGGCAACATAATAGTATGTAAAATTGCAAGTTGCAGGAAATTAAACGGACAGAGTAACGACAATAAAATGTAAAAATCGCGGTTTTGAAATTGGCAGAATAACGGTAAAGTAAATTGATTGAAATTAAAAATCGGCAAAGTAACAGTAATATAAACAGACAAATAAAAGAGTTTGGCTAGTAAATAGACAAAAACCTAAAATGGAACCCTAAAACTAGACTAGAATATGGAAGTGGGCTCTCCTCAAAATGGTGAAATGCTCCTTTATTTATAGATGTTGGAAATGACCTATGCGTACACATCGAAGCTTCTTATGCGTACGCATAGGTGCCGAATCTGCCATTTAGGCGTGCCACCCAAGGCCATGATGCGTACGCATGGCTCCTTGTGATGCGTACGCATAGGGTCCAGCAATGGCCTTCTAGGTTTTGTTGCGATCCTTTCGTTCCTTTCGCTCTTTCCGGCCACTTCCGCTCCAAACTTTGCCTGTTAAATCCTAAAACACTTAAGTGCACATATCAAGGCATCGTGCGGAACGAGGAACATTTCAAAACATAGTAAATATTGGTCGAAATAACAGATAATTACAATTATAGCCCTATGGAACTACTAATTGTAATCAAGCCTATTTTGCTAGTATTTAAGTGGTGAGAGGTCGATAATTAATCAATTAATGCTATGAAATAACCCGTCGAAATGGGGTTTATCACCCACTTAATTGGAGCCAATAGCATTCTTCACTGAAGGAAAGGCGGTAATAGCCCATTTTTTTATTTTCAAGAGCTTTAAGCTCAACAAAAATTGCATCCCTCCAACGAACACTCTGTACAGCATCCTCATAGGTTTTTAGTTCATTGATGGCAACCATGGCTAAAGAAAGGGCTTGTCAATTTGATGAAAGATTGTTGTATGTGATATATTTGGAAATAGGGATACCTGCTAATGGTTAAATTTGTTGTTGCATTAGAATGAGGCAATGCACATTGATAGTCCTTTAGGTAAGATGAGGGCTGCCTAATGCTTTGTGATTTCCTAGTGTTATTATGTTGGTATGTAGGTTGAGTGTGTGTTGAATTGTTGAATCATGATTATCATGATTAGCATGTGAATACATTTGCTGATCTGAGTTTGCATTTGGCACATTGTTAGCTAAGAGAGGTGAATCAACAATATTCTCCTCAATGATGTCATGATGATTTGGTGGATTATGCAAAAAATGTGTATGAATGTATGTTTCATAAAATTTCAAAGAATGTGAATTAAAAGAAATCAAACCCGCAGGTTCCGCAAAGTTAGGTGTATGTACCTTTTTTAAACTTTGAGACTTGTTGTAATAAGGAAAAATAGTTTCATAGAATTGAACATATTTTTTAGAAAATAAAAATTGTCTTATGTTTAAGTTATAGAGCACATTCTTTTGGTGTTATGCTTATAACCTAAAAAAATGCATTTTCTTGCTCAAGAGTCTAGTTTCTTTTTATTGGAACAAAAATAGTTGAGGCAAAAGCTAAACACCCAAAGGACTTTAAACTCATCAAATTCGGTTTGACTAGAAACAAAATTTCATAAAGAGATTTATTTTTTAAATTACTGCTTTGAATTTTGTTAATCAAATGTGCAGCATGACCTATAGCATACGACCAGAATGAGTGTGGAATGCCAAAATGAAAAACTAAGGCCCTGGCTACCCGTAGCAAATGTTGGTGCTTACTCTCAACAATACCATTTTGTTGAGGTGTTTCCACACATGAGGTCTGATGTTCAATCCCTTTATAACCAAAAAACGTTCAAGAAATTGAACTCAGGACCATTGTCAGTTTGAAAACATTTATGGTTTTGCCAAATTGAGTTTCAACAAAAGCAACAAATGTTTTAATCAGATTTTGGACTTTATGAAAAAAATAACCAAGTGAATATGCTTTTGTCATCAACAATAGTTAAAAAATACCTAAAACTAGCAGTAGAAGTGGTGACCATCCAAGGGGCACAAATATCCAAATGAACAATGTAAAAAATATTCATTGAATCAGTATTACTACTTTTAAAGGACAATCTTTTCTGTTTGGAAGAATGACAAAAATCAAAAGGTGTCTTATGTTCAAAAGAATCAATAAGAGGATAGTTCCTCTTTATTACAACCATTTTGTCAAGTGGTACATGCCCTAATCTATAATTTCACGATTTGAAATTGAGTGCTACCTTATTACTATGTTAAGATAGTGTGTTTGTGCAGGTGCAAATGTGCCAACTGATATTGCTCCAAGAGCTTGATCATAGGCAATGATGCATGAATTTGTGATTTGTGTAGTGTTGATGCTGATGTTAATGCAGTGATATTTGATGTATGAGATCTTACAACTGACGTAGTCAATGTGTAAAGCCCATTTTTTTCTTCAGCAGATCCAATCATCTTCCAAGTATTCATGTCCTTAATCTTACATGTTGTGTTAGTGATAGAAAAATGACAATTTAAGACTTTAGTAACTTTTGAAACTAACAATAAGTTGAATGTGAAACTAGGAATATACAAAACCTCAGTTAAGTATCTTTTGAAAAAATCACAGTTCTAGCAATCTTTGTTATGTTTTGACTACCATCAGGAAGTTTAACAAGAATTGGTTTTATGTGATGGTAATGATAAAAGTTTTCTAAAGAAAATGAGACATTATCAGTTGCTCCCTTGTCAATGGCCCAAGAATTATAGTGAAAAGTATATGTGATATATGTGAACTCATGATTAGTGTATGGTGAGTGATACCTGTCTCAATTAGTGTGGTTGTGTTTCTTTGGTTGGTATGATGATGCTGTCTAGAATTATTCTGTTGGAGTAGAGCAATTATTCTTTCTGCTCGAGATAACAAGATATGTGAACTATTAACATCTCTTTTTTGGGTTGAAAGGTGCATATCATTGTTGGTATCATCAATTTCTCTACCACCAGAAGCATCTACATAATTTATGGCTCTTTGTCCATGCCTCAAATGTGGAGGCAAACCATGCTTTTTATAGCATGTATCAACCAAGTGTCCCAACTTATTGCAGTATGAGCACACCTTGAGAGGTCCTCTACCTCCTTTGCCACCTCTACCCCTTCCAGAACGGCCTTTACCTCTACCATTTCCATTTGAGCTAAAATATAGAGCTTTACTGATATCAAGATAGTAAATTTGACATTTTTTCTGTGTAAGCATTGAGAATGCAACATTGACATCAGGCAATGGTTTCAGCAACATCATGTAAGACCTTACAACTCCATACTCATCATTTAATCCTCTTAGTAACCTTACGACTTGCATGTTTTTCTTATAGGTTCTTACAACCTCAGACCACAAATATATTCAACACCACACAAACATTGTGGAATACTAGAATCGACTCAACACTATCTAATTCTTCCCAAATTGTTCTTAATTTGGTAAATAAGCAGTAATACTAAGTTCCCCTTGTTTGGCAGAAAACATCTCTTCTTCAAGCTCAGCTACACGAAAAACATCACTATGATGATATTTGTGCCTCAGATCATTCCAATTTCCAAACATCTCAAGCCAGATCTGACTCATTCTAAATCAGACACTGTAAAATCTCACTCCTCAATGATAAATTCAACCATGTAAGCATACAACTGTCACATTTCTCCCATGCCAAAAAATTGGAATCATCCTCAGTTGGCTTCAAATAAAGACACATTGCCTTAGCCCTTGTATGTACAAGGACTTAAAGTCACATTCATGATAAAAATCTCAGGGTTCTCACTTGGATGAAGGTAAAACAGATTATTCAAATCAATGTGTGAATAATTAATCTAAGAGTGTTAAGGATGCAATGGATTATGCAGATTCTTGATATAACTCGCTGAAAAAGAATTCTCCATGTGCGAAAATGGACCATTCACTCATTCCTCATTTTTCATAAATGGGCCAAATCGAGAACCCTCAACAATTATCTCTTCTTTATCTTCTACCTAGCTCAGATCTCGTTTAATCAAGCTTCCACGCTCATTGCACCATGTAAAAGGACTTCAGAACTTGATCTGTGGAAGGTTGAAGAAGATATGCAGAAAGAAGAAAGACAAGAGAGGGAGAGAAAGGTATGAAACTGAAACATAATAGCTACTAAAGATAGAGTGAAGAGTCACACTTAACTATTACAGAGCTACAATTATATAAAGCAACTGACTCAACTAGCAAACCAACTCAACTATAGAAAGAACTAACAAAGGCTAACAGTAAACTAACTAAATCTTATAGTAGTTACAGTTAATCAATGTAACTAATCATAAATATCATTGCTAACTTGGCACTCCTATATAAACTAACAAAAATTTTCCTCCACATGGCAATAAGTACTTAGTTCCTATTTATGTTCTACTTGTCATAAAAAATAATTTTATATCAGATTTAGTATCATAAACAGTAAATAAGTATTAGATGCATTCTCTTTTTTTTCGAATAGATGGGACTAACATTAGTTCCTATTGTGGTCCCATCCATTCAATTAATTAATATAAATTTTTTTAATATAGTTATTAAATAATTCTTTTCATAATAATATTTTTAAAATTTGTAAATAAAAAATAATTCACTATTATAAATTAATGGTATACAAAAAATTTAATAACTTCATAAATAACAATAAGAAATAACTACTCCTTTTGACATAAATGTTTTGGTCAAATCAAATTAATCTCAAACATTTTTTTGTCTAAATGATCACAAAGATTTCAATTTGTTTTAAAATCACAAAAATAAATATTTCTTGACTAAAATACCCCTCTATCAATACAAATACTCCTTCATACTTATTAATAACATTATATTACATAGTGTATACATTTTAACTCTTGTTAAATTAAAAAAAAAAGAATTGAAAAATAACGTCAAGGACCTTCCCCCCTTTCTTCTTCTTCTTTTTCTTCTTCTTCCAAAAACGTTTCTTCCATCTCAACTTCCTTCTTTTTTTCCATCTTGCCATAGATCCCAACGAGTCCCGGCGAACACCAACGCCACCCACCTTCCCCGTTCCCGCTCCTCATCGTCACGGTCAGAACTTGAGTTCAACGACCCCGACAACAACCAACTCGATGTCGAACTCAACGACATCGTCTCCAAGAAAACTCAGCCACTGGGTTCTTCCCCCTTTTCACGGCTTTTTTCATCTTCTTCTTGCTCATATTTATGCAGTTAATTAACAATAAGAGGAAGAAGCGTTAAAGTGAACGAAGCTATCTTTGTTTCCTTTTTCATTTTTCGTCGCAGCAAAGAAGTGAGACAAAAACATGAGGAGGCGAGAGACAGAGAGTGAAGGAAAGACAAAGAGGAATGGAAGGAAAGGGGAAAAGATGGAGAAAAAGGGGAGAGGAGATGCGACACTGGAGGGAACCATGGACGTCATCGTCACTGCAGCCGTTGAACAACGGAACGAGGTCACTCTCTCCGTTTCAGATCTACTTTTAGTTCTATCCAAGATAAAAAATTAGCCTTCCACATATTTACATTGTATACACTCTTTAGATTTAGTGGTCAACAAATCTAATTGGTGAAATAAATGTCATTTATCATTATTGATTTTCATTGATTTTTTATGTTATCTTGTTTATCAATGGAACCTTATTTGAAGAACCTTTGTAATTAACAAGAAGAAATGTGGAGGCAACATAATAAAAAGGGGAAAAAAAGAAAATAGCAAATATACAGTATTTACAAGCGGTAAAAAAGGTTTTGCTTTGAATTATCAACAAAAAAATAGTTATAGGGTCAAAATAGTAAAAAGGCTGGGTGATTTTAAAACAAATTGAAACCTTTATCGTTATTTTGACAAAAAAGAAAAATGATTAGCGATCAATTTAATTTTGACCCCAAATCTTTATGATCAAAAGAGTAGTTATCCCTAACAACAATAATAATAAGCAATATATAATCAAAATGTTACCATAGCTCATTTACATGTAATGTAATTATTTTTATTTTCTTAGATAAATTATGAGATGCCTGGCAACTCACTATTAGCTATCCCCAGACCCTCCAAGTAGGAACTCTTCATT
Organism: Stylosanthes scabra; assembly: GCA_036250425.1. Classification (NCBI taxonomy): domain Eukaryota; kingdom Viridiplantae; phylum Streptophyta; class Magnoliopsida; order Fabales; family Fabaceae; genus Stylosanthes; species Stylosanthes scabra. The sequence goes on from JASCZI010000001.1 coordinate 770,098, forward strand.
GAGACTTGAGTAGGAAAGCAAAGACAACTAATACTTAGAATTGCTTTTTACTTAAAAAAAAAAGACTCATTGAGCATCTCTAGTTAGAGAGGCGGTTAGGATTTCTTTGAACCTTTATGTTTGGTAGTTTTTTTGGAGGTAAGATAATATTTAATCTCTTAAGTTTAGAGACGTATCAAATTTTAGTCCCAGATGGAACTTCCATCACTCAATGTTAATATTTTGCTAATGTAGATGGAAGATTATCATAACGAATATTCAAAATGATATTGTTTTATAATTGATGCTCAAATTAGATATTTATTCCACCGCGGCAGTCGTCCATCTATATTATATGGCATTATCGTATAAAGTTGCCTAAGGGATTAAAATAAGGTATATTTCTAAACTTGTGGACTAAATAAAGTTAAAATAAAATTTAAAAATCATTTTAGCAAAAGAGTGAAATTTCAGAAATTAAATTGAAAATTAACTCCGTAAACACTTGCCTTGCATTTTGGAGTTAGGGGCCACATATGTTGTTTTCTATAATTGAACATTTTAGTAATTTTAAATGTTTTAATCTCCATATTTATTTTAAACTAAATAGAATACTGAAATATCACTCAATTATGTATATGTGATATACCAAACACAATATATAGGTTTAATTTAGTCAATGTCTTTCATTCCTATTTGTTAGTCTTAATTTTTGTTCCAAATACAACCTTAAAACCCTCTACATGACCACACTCCCCTAATAGAGTAAAGTATCATTTTTGTCTCTAACATTTTAAATCTGTATAAATGTTATTCTATTATCAATTTTGTTAAAACATCTCTAATGAATATATATTCGTAGATGCTGATTCTTAATACCTCAAACATTATATGTGACATATCTCTCTTCGCGCCTGTTATTTTTTTCTCTATACATAACACTAAAATGAAAAAAGAGAGAAGCATGTAACATTTATTCTTCGCCCACTAAAATTTACCATGTTAACTTCTTCAGTTCTTTGAACGTGACCAAAGAATAATTTGGCTGTTGAAATAAGCTCATGGATTGATTTTGAGAAAAAGAAAATTACCGTATCTTGATTTTTGGATGCGTTGATTATTTTAACAGAATTAATAGTGAGATCTTTTTATGAAGAATAATTTATAAAAGAATCATGCTAGGTAACCAATAAATTTTTGACCAACATCAACCAATAAATTTATTAGACTACATGAAAAATGTGATCATCCAATATATAAAAATGAGATCATCCAAAACAATAAATTAGATCATACAAAATGTTAAAAGGAGATCATCCAAAACTACAATACTAAAAGAAAAGCACTAAAGAAACTATTGGAGGGGACAAAAGAGACGCAGATGTTGGAAGTAATGAGAAGAAGCTTTTCCTCTTATAGAGATCAAAAAGTGGACGGAAGTGATGACGACGGTGTTCTTCGAAGAAGGAGACGATGGAGCCCATGTAGGGAATAAATGGGAGAAATGAAACGAGAGTGCTATTGAAATGAAAAAGCTTGCGAAGAACACGATGAACATGCTGAAGATAAAAGCTAATTTTGAAGGTGACGATGTTGTGGCAGTGATGGTGGACGCGATCGTGAACCTGAAGGGGATGATGTTTGTTATAAAGAGGTGGACACAGTGTTTGCATCAACGACGATGGTGCTAATGTGCGCTACAAAAGTTGGAGGTGAACGACACGCCATGGTGAAGTCGATTGTTGGATTTTCCAACTTCGATGGTGTGACACGTGTATTAAAAATTTTGTTGGATGGTTATTGATAGTAATTTTATTGGGCACCTATACTTATTCTTTATAAAAACACTAAATTGTGTTTCATTGTTTAAATATATCACAAGTAAGTTTAAGAGAATAATTTTTGTTCAAATTAAATAATGATCTATAATTTGATGATAATAATTATGAATTGTTAGATTATAATCGTTAAGGTTAACGTGTTTTTCCCCTAAAGGTAGAGGTATTTTATGAATGAAATTGGATAAAATACAGATGTTATCCATATTAAAGACAAAATAAAAGAGTGAAGAAACCAAAACAGCTCTAAAAGCTAATAGAAATAAAACAATATAGAAAAGAAGAACACTAACACAAAGAAAAATACTGTTGGACAAGAGTTAGAGATTTCTCATCATCTCTTCTAGTAGCTTAAGGGAAATAGCAGCAACTTGCTCTGAAGGAGTAAATACACCCTCAAAAAGGAATTAGTTCTTTGTCTTTCATATTTGCCCGCTGAAGATTACAAATAAAACCAGAAAACAACGACCACGAAGTTGGGATTTGAAGGCTTGAGACCAGCGGTCTAATCAATACAATAGAATAGGTGAACCATAACAAGTTTTCCACAAGCAAATATCAGTGAATGCTTGACAAGTGGCTGGATCAATGCTTGCCAAGTGTTGCTACATCATTTGTTGGGTTCAAATAATAAATAATAAACACCTTGCAGGACCTGATGCAATGTGGAGGGAACAAGGGTCATTTGAAAAGAAAAAAAATCATTAAAATAATCGAGCAGAAGCATATATATATGTACACTAATGTAGCCATGTTAGGACAGAGGAAGAAAAAAGCAAAAAAACTTTATGCCTTAAAGTATACAAGAATCCAAAACTTTTCAGACATGGAGTGCAAGGAAAGGAAGAAAACAATTTGTCTTATGTGTTTAGGATTTGTATCACAAGAGTAAAAGGAGAGTTGAGTCAAGAGAGTGTATACCCTTGAGACATTACCGAAGTTGAAGAGAAAACCCATAGGATTCTTTGCTCCCAATGGCTTCCAGATTTGATCTTCTCTCTGATATTCACCAGAGAAAAATGCATTGGTCCATCCAAGTTTATGTCATCCGGAAGTATGATGTCCCAAGCTATGATGATCGTTCGGTTATCAACTCCATTGACATGATTCTGGTCGATAAAGAGGTAAGAGCCTGTAACTGCTGTGTTTATGCTTACTGAATGGTTCATTGTAACTTTTATGTGAAAAAGATGGTGACTTTATACATAAAAAATGTATTCTTCACAAATAAACACCTTTGCTTTATTAAAAGTTTAGATTTTTCTATGGATTATCAGCAAAGTCTGCTTTGACGCACCAAACCATTGATCAGTAAGCATGTATTAAGCCTTGACCATAACTCGAACCTCCATTTAACAGTTCTATTGTTCAAGAAAGATTTTTTATTCTTTACTGTTTCAAGTTAATATATAAAAAATGTATTTTTCACACATAAACACCTTTACTGTATTAAAAGTTTAGATTTTTCTATGGAATTGTTGTTTTTTGCTTTGACACACCAAACCATTGATCAGTAAGCATGTATTAAGCCTAGACTGTAACTTGGATTTACGTTTAACAGTTCTATTGCTCAAGAATGGTTTTTTACTTTTTACTGTTTCACACAAAGTTCTTAATGAGTATAATTCTTTTCTGATGTTTATCAAACCGACTGCTATCCTAAGGGCTCAAGGATTCACTCCTCAATTCCGAAGAAACTTATGAGTACCTGGGCTCCTATAATCAAAGAGTTCAACATGTACAACATGAAGAACTTTGTGATCATGGACAAGAAACACGGCTATTGTTCTTTGTGGAGAGTCAAGTCAACCAATTTGTTAACCCAACACAGGTCAGACCTATTGAAGAAAGATAGATATGAAAAGTTTTCTCTTTGGTTGGTTGTTGGATATGTATTGGAATTTAATGGGTTACCTACCTATCAGGTAGTAATCTTCAATGACATTAATATACCATATATATTATGAGGTGAAATCAGTTTTTTTTTCCTTTTATGTTTAGATGAGTTGAAATATATTATAATGTAACACCATTTAAAGAAATTGGGTGGTGTTGCACGTTATTAGCCCATTCAACCCAACGATGCATTTTTAGCTGAAATTATTTTATGTCCTTTTCATTTTTTTGCACTATAACATATTTATGTCTTGATCTTGGTTCCTAATAGCGTATGCAGGTTTTGGGCCATTAACAACAAAAAGACTCTATGGGCCAACCATGCAATCTCCTAATGACAAAAAAGTCGCGTTCACGATAATTGATATACAACATAATCAAAATGATTTAATACAATATTCGTTATAGGTGCACCATAAATTTTCGTTTTACAACAAAATTAGTGAGTCGAATAATTCCAGTTTAAAAAATGACTCCAAAATATCCGGCAAATACCCGCGCGAAGCGCGGGTCACCCACTAGTGCATCCAAAAAGAGGAACCAACCAAAGAGAAAAAAGGGCGATAATGGACAATAGTTCCAAACTTCTTGATTTTTTACGGTCGAACAAACAGTGAGACACAGTTTTAACAGCTTGACTGCATCAAGTACAGATTGAGGAAGATGATTGGATACGACGATGAATATTTTGAAGAACTTACAGCCATTCATGAAAGCTCCATCAAATAAAAAACTTTATCTTCGAAAGCAGAGAAAGTTATCATAATTTATTTCAGGTTTTATGATGTCTCACCAAATTCGAGGGAGTTTTCCATAGTGTACGCCAAATGAAGAACTTTATCTTTGGATGTTGTTTATCATAATCAACTTTGTTCAATTAATAAGAAATACATTTATTTAGAAAAAAATTTTAAGAACAAGCAATTTATAAAAAGTAATTTTATTTTGTTTAGTTTTAAAAATCCAGTAGATTAGTGCTATTAAGATCGTATGTTCTTTTTTGAAAATAAAACTACCGTATTTAGCCGTGACTTGCACGGAATATTTAATTTAATTTAAATTAAAAATATAACTTAATATTATTAGTTATATATAAAAGAATTAAAATAATATATAATTTGTGAGTTGAAATAATAATGGATATTAAGAAGGCATATATTTTTTGTGATTTTTTTCGATTATAAAATATATTTATTATTGTTCTGTATATTTTTATAATAATGCTACGAAACCAACGTTAGAGAGCCATTAAGGAGCCAATAATTAAGTTATCATCTAAAATTTATATGAGTTATCATCCGTAATTCATATATCGAACATTAAATTATCATCCAAAATTTATATAAGTTATTATCCATAGTATATGTTGGCTCCCTATTGGTCATAATCTATTGGTTCCCTAATCTTTTTTATATTTTATCATCGATAATGTTAAATAGAACCAACATTAGGGAGCCCTTAGGAGTCAATAACTAAATTATCTATCATCCGAATTTAAAAAACGTATCATCCGAACACAATAAAACTGATCACCTACATAATATATGAATTATCACTCCTAACTCATCTATTATCACCATCAAGAGCATTGGCTCCCAAATATATTGGTCTCTAAAACTTTTTCTTTTATCACATATCTCTGTTTAATATCCTGTCAAAATGGGACGAACCTGTCGAATAAGATCCGTCTACCCGTCTAAAACAGGCGGACTTTTCCAAAAAGAATAACCACTGTTTTGGTCATTAAGGTTTTGAGGCAAAAGTATATTGATCCTGAACCCTTTTTATTTACAAAACTACTTTATTTTCGGAAAAATAAATTATAAAATTATTATTAATTATATATAAAATAATTAAAATAATATATAATTTGTGAATATGAATGATAATGGATATTAAAACATATGTAT
>JASCZI010000001.1:783272-795623 GCA_036250425.1 Stylosanthes scabra
AATAGTGATTTTCAATGGAGGTAGAATATACTTGATTCTTATTTTTGGATAACTAATGTGAAAAGTAATTTCTTTGTACAAACCTCTTTTTATCATGTGCATTTAATTACTCTCCTTAAACTTTCATTCTATTGAATGGCCTACCATGTCTGTAAACAGCAAGTTCCTGAAGAGATTGATAGACTGATGGTTAGCGTTGAAGCTTACTTGAGCATTAGAAGGCGTGATTCTGACACCGGTTTATTCTTTTTTGAGAAAGATGATGGAAATGAGAGAGGTTCTGGTGATAAGGTTGCTTACTGTTTTCACTTCAGTATGAATTCTTTGTCTGTTGATTGAGGACCAATGTTTCTTTGCAAAAACACTTCTTTCCATGAAATATATATGTCGTTTGAGGCTTTGGGCCATACCTGCTCTCGTGCATATAGTGATTGCATAACAGTACTGTGAATTTTTTCATACTCTTGTACACTATACAATTACACTTGTAGTTGTTCTATTACGATAAAATATCATGGTTTGATAATAAATATCAGGATTTGAAGCACTGAATTGTGATCACCTGCCTTAGTTCAGGAGGACAATAAGAAGGGATTGCAGTTTAGATTAGTTACATAATGGAATAATCAGAAATTTGAGGGTGGGCTTGAAAGAATTTCATTAGGAAAGCAAATTTGGGACTTCTGATGGTTTGATGAAATTTATAAGTTATCCTGAGGCTTTATGTTCTGAGTATTGTCAGAGTATTATTATTTTTTTCCCCTCTTTTCCAACCCTTATTTGCTACCTCTTCCCCCTTCTTTTCAGATCTCATAGTTGGCGTGTGGTTTTGCCCTTGTATCCTTGTTTGAAATTTTTGACATTCTTATTAGCCTATGAATAAAATTTCTCTAACATTTGATTGCTATTTGTCTAGGATTTTGTAGAAGACTTATGGGAGAGAATACAAGCTTTGTCTAGTAATGGATGGAAAGTTGAAAGTGGTAATTTTCTCTTCTTTTTACTTGATAAGCATGATAGTATAGGTGGTTCGATATCTTAATGAAAAGTTTTAATACTTTGATGATTTATTATTTTTCCTCTCCGACTTAAGACATTATTTGATTCCATATGTCTATTGAATATATGTTCGCAGCGAAAATCAAGTTCCTCATAGTTTACATTAATGGTATAGTCTTAACAGAATGTTTGCTTGGAAAGAACTACTAACTTGAGCCTAGCATATCTAATCAAATCTTTTAGTGTGAGGTTTTAATCTGGCTTATTGTTTTCATTTCCTTCTCTTGTTTTTTTGGTTCATCTCTTTCTTTGCACGTTGTTTGCCATTGTTTACCTATATCTTATTCTGTTCTTTGATTATTTATACTGTTTTGATTGTTAGTTCCAAGGCCGCATCTTTCATTTGAAGCTCAGCTAGTTGCTGGGAAGTCCCATGAATTTGGGACAGTGAGCTGCCCTAACATACCGAGTCCACCTTCAGTCCCTTCTGGGATATCTAACGGTAAACAAAAGCATGAAGCAGAATTAAAATACCCTCAAAGGATACACCGGCTTAACATATTTCCCCCCAGTAAAACCGAGGTGATTTATTTTCAACATATGATATTGGTCTTGTGGATTTGCACTCGTTTTGTTGCTTTTAATATTACATTATGGTAACTTATTTTATTTACTCTTTGACTTGGACCTTTTTTTAAATTTTTTTTTTCACAGTAATTGGACCTTTATTTGGATATGGCATTGTTTTGCTGCATCTTTTGGACATTGTATTCAAAAGCCTTTTTTAGCCCATTGTTTACTCTCTAGAAGAAATTTTTTTAAATAATGTGGCTTTGTGCATACCCTTACTGTGCAGCTGAGACTAGCCATGTTATTTAGTGGTAAAAACTCAACAAAAAAAATTAAGTTAATAGTTGCAGTGGTGCGCATGTTTTCATAAACAAGTGGACATGCTAGAGAAGATAGGATTAGACAAAGGTTTAGATGTTAATAAGATAGGTTATCATACTCATAGCATTTTCTGATCTGCATAGCTATTAGCTGACCCATTTAATAAGTCTTAATTGTTGTTTCCTTTGGCTATTCTAAGTTTGTGGCTTTTAATATAGATATGGAGATATAGAGATTGCTGACCTTGTGCTTTCCTTTAAGTGTTGAAGCAGTTGTTTATATCTTACAACTTTACAAGAAGTTCTTACGAATTGTGTAGTCTTTCTTGTGTTTGTTATGTTTGTGTGTGATTGTTTTCTTCTTAAGTAGTTATATAATTTGTACCTTGTTTTGAAGTGTTGTGGTCTGTGCTTTTGGTGCATAATGGTAGCAAAGTTAATAAATATTCTTCATTGAATGAATGTTTTTATGAATGTCTTGGAAGCTGCAAGTTCCTTGGAGAAGTACCCTGCAAGGCTTGTCAAAGGTGTTGTGGCTGCCAAAAATTGATATTCTACCTTCTGTTATTTAAATTTCAAAGTAAACCATATAGTTTCCCATAATTGCTTTCTAAACAAGCCATACATCCTTATGACCTTTTACATGCTAATCGAACAATATATGAATGTTCTTCCGTGGTAAGATTTCATATTTTCTCTAAAGCTAAAAAAATTCCAAACCAGGCCATTGTTTGAACATTCTCAAATTTATATTTGGATCCAAAATTTGTTTTTTATTACAAACTTTGTTAACCTACTACTGTCAAGCATTTTAGGATGAAAGGATAATTTCTTGGAGTTTGCTGCTATAATCTTTTTGTGAAAATAGTTTTTCATCCACCCCCTCCCTGCTGTGATAAAAGGCAACCTATTTTGAGATTTTATTATCTTATCATTGTCTGCTCTTGTGCTTCTCTTTTTCTAGATTTGTTCTGTAGACAATCTCCAGAACAAATAATTTTATTTTGGTTTAGAGAGGAGCAGACTTTCATGTGATGAACTAGTTGATTAATTCCTTGATATGCAAAGCTGTTCAGTTTACATGATGATTGTATTATTGCAGTATAGGCTATACTGCAATTTCATGTTTTGAAAATTTTGAACCTTTTTGCCACTATTATATCTGAGGATTAAATGCAAATAAATCTTTTGGATGGCAGGATCTGCAACCTATTGATCGATATGTTATGGAAGAATACCTTCTGGATGTGCTTCTGTTCTTCAATGGCTGGTTTGTATTTTTTATTTACTGATCTTAGATTCAAACCTCATTGTGTCGTGTAAAGGGGGGAAAACATTTCTAATGTTGCAAATTCTTAGTTTTGTCCAATTTCTGTTGTGCTTTACAAAAAACTAGTATTTGGTGTTTAGTTAGAACTCCTTTGTTCCTTCATATTTCCTCTCTTTTTTCTCCGCATGCTTGTCTAAAAATTGTTTTTGACATAATTTTAACTGTTTTCATTTCGCCTTATGCAAAGCTAGTCGAAAGGAATGTGCTTCTTTTATGGTTGGCCTGCCAGTGCCCTTCAGATACGAGTACCTCATGGCTGAGACAATATTCTCTCAGGTATTTGCCCCTACCTCCTTGATGTTTTTTATTCTAGCTGGGTACCCTAAAGCTTTAGCACTATAATATTGTAGATCAAAGTTTGATTTCTCCAGAGAGTCTTTGGTTGGTTGCTATTATCAATGACATGTTCAGTAATGTTTAATGTCTAAAAATTTTAAAGGCAATGCCATGAAATAATAACAACTAAGAGAAGCTTGCCCTCTTTTCTTAGTATTTGATATCCTAAGCCAGGTGTTCTTGTATGTTCCACACTTCCACTTAGCATTCAAGATTCAAAAAGTTCTGGACAAGTTACTATTAAAGTGAGAGGGTATTTTATATTCATTGAAAAGAAGTTATGTTGTGTTTTTGCACTCTCAGGTGCCTGAGGATGATTTTGAGGTTTCAGTTATAGTGGTGACTCAGTGAGTTGTGGCTATGTCTTTACACATGAGTTGACATTTTGGGGTTGGTTTAAGTAGTAAGAAGTAATTGATAGTCTTGCAAAGATGTGGTGGAATTTATAGAATTTATCATATACTATAATACTAAATGACAAGGAATGCTATTTTGCCTTTTTATACTGAATATAGGGAATATTACAAGTGTTTCTGTGAGAGATGTTTGAAGCAAGGATGCTTTTGTATATTTGGTAGTTCTAAAGTCTTCTAGTCCTTCGTTGTGCTTATTTTCTAATTTTTCCTTTTATTTCTATTATGAAAAAAACTTTGTTGCTTTTGTTTGATATTTTCAAGGGAGCGGTGATCAAATAACTAGCAGATGTTATAGTGGACCCACCAAATGCAATTTATTACAAAAGCCATTGTTGCATTAGAAAATGTATGTTATAAATCATCTATAAAATTCCATATCATTTGAAAGGCATTTGAAATATTTTGAAATCATGGTACATTTGTTTAAAATATACATAAATAAGAGCTATTTGACGACACACTCATTGATGTTTGATTTCATGAAATTTAGGATAAATGATCTCGTCATGTATCATTGTGATTCAATGGTTGGATCACTAAAATGTATATTCTTTATGTGAAATGTTTATCTTTAACTTTTTAGATTAGTAATTTGATTTTTATAAGGTTCTTTTACTTTTCTATGTGAATGGTTGATTATCTATTGGGAAGCCTTATTAATGCTATCTCCATAACTCCTGCAGTTGCTGATGCTACCTCAGCCACCTTTCAAGCCAATATACTACACACTGGTTATTATTGACCTTTGTAAGGTATTATTTGTTGGACTATCACATTGTTTCTTTATCACAAGTGATTTGTTAGCCCTCTAATACGCATAAATGAATTTTAAACTCTGTTTATGGTTTGACACTTTCTAATTTTTGGTTACAAAATAGGCTCTTCCTGGAGCTTTTCCTGCAGTTGTAGCTGGAGCAGTTCGTGCTCTCTTTGAGAAAATTGCTGATTTGGATATGGAGTGTCGAACACGTCTCATCCTTTGGTTTTCACATCATTTGTATGTTCCAGATAATATTTACTTGTGCATGCTTTCTTTTTGATTTATATCTAATCCCCTTTCTTTGGTGTCTGTGTTGTTTTTTCTTTCACCTCTTCAATACAATTTATTTATTTTTCCTTTTAATAAAAATAAAAACAAAAATAAATGAGTTATGTATGAGATTCTTGTATTGAAAATAGTATTTATAATTCTCCCATTAAAAGATAGTACTGTCAGTGATTATATGTATGTCTTGTGAAACAATATGCAAATTGTTGCCTGAAAGTTCAGTGGTAATAAAAATTCATATTTGCACAAAATATAGATCATTTTCAATTTTGATAAAAACAGAAGAAATTTTTTTTATGCAAAAAAAAAAAGGGATTCCATCTAATATGAACTTATTATTGTAGATTTGTGCCTGTATTATTATGATGCAATTGTACAATATGGTTGATGCAGGTTGCTAGACCCCTTCCTGTCACCTTTAAACTCTTCCTATTCTTGTGCCATGTTCATGAATTAGGTTTAACAATTTTTGGTTATTCCTGGTTCGGGTTAAATAAAATATCTTTTAATACCGGTTCTGTTTTACTTTCAAAATTAACATTTGACAAAAGTTATTTCTCTGGTCTAGTCCTGTTCAACTAGGTTGATGATTTTACTACAATGCAGGTCTAACTTTCAATTCATCTGGCCATGGGAAGAGTGGGCTTATGTCCTAGACCTCCCAAAGTGGGCCCCGCAACGTGTGTTTGTTCAAGAGGTTTTGGAGAGAGAAGTTCGCTTATCATACTGGGACAAAGTTAAGCAGGTAATTAATCTTGGACGAACCGTAGAAGTAATTATTGATTAATTTTACAGTTTACACATGACCCCAATATGTAGCAGTGCTATACTGCAATGCTACCCGATAATCTTTCATACAGTAATTGCTGATTAAGAAAAAACCTAATGGGGTGTTAACTATTTTTTGTGAGTTAGGATATAGGAGATAAAAAGGGAGGGAAAAAATAGTTAGGAATTTGGTAGAAATATTTTGGAGTGGAAATGGAGGTTATCTTTCTTGAACAGATTTTCTTGGTTCTTTTCTTCAGTTATACTCTGAACCAGTCCTAATATTGTTTCCATTTCCTTTCATGTTATTCACAGAGCGTTGAAAATGCAGCTGGTTTAGAAGAATTACTTCCTCCAAAGGGTGGACCAAACTTAACTTTGGGAGCAGATGGTGCAGATAACAATGAACATGCGCTCTCTGGAGAGCTCAACAACTTGGTTAAAGGAAAGGCACCTGTTCGTGAAATAATCTCGTGGATTGATGAAACTGTGCTTCCAAATAATGGTCTGGAAGTTACCCTTAGAGTGGTTGTACAAACTCTTCTCAATATTGGATCTAAGAGTTTCACACATTTGATAACCGTCTTAGAGAGATATGGTCAGGTTTTTGCTAAAGTATGTCCTGACCAGGATAAGCAAGTCATGTTGATTGCTGAAGTGGGTTTGTTCTGGAAGAGTAACACCCAAATGACTGCAATAGCAATTGACAGGATGATGGGATATCGACTTGTATCAAATTTGGCCATTGTGAGATGGGTCTTTTCCTTGGAAAATATTGAGCAATTTCATACATCAGATCGTCCATGGGAGGTACTTTGTTTTATGGATATTTCTAATATCGTGTTTTGATAGAAAGAATAAATTAGTTTAAAGAGAAGAGAATGTATAAAAGATGAATGTAATTATCGGATAGATACAAAAGAGATATATGAGAGATAGTGTTAGAGAAGAGTATAGGGATCTTTATTGATAGCTAGGGATTGCAAATCACAATTCCCCAAGGATCTTACACCGATGGACTACCACCTCTACCGAGAGTTTCTTCACTCTCAAGCTAACAGAATACAGAAAATGCACAATAATCCCTAAAACTACACACACTTAAAGTTAGTAACTAACCTCTGCCAGCTCAGCACAGCCTAAGAAACTAACAACAGCTCTTAACTAACTAAAAAAAGTAAAAAACAGGCTACTTACCTCCTCTTTTGTAAACTATTCCAAACCTCTTATTGGGTGCAGCTCTAACAACAGATAGAGTGTGTAACATGCATGCCATCACAGCTTTTGAAATCAGCTAGAGGAACACCATTAAACAAACTATTAGTTGAGCACCAAAGGGATCCAAATAGGTAATCTTATTCCAAACAATTTCAATAGTGAACCAGTTATTGTTAAAATCCCAGAATCCCTTCCCAATCAAATTCACCAAAGCACAGCGAAAACCGATGATTGCTACAGAATCTTTGCTTCTTTATGTGCCATAAGCACTGTTTCATTTCCAAATATAACTCTCATGAGGATGGGGAACACTATCTTCCATTTAAAGATGTATTTTGACTTGATCTGGTTGGGACATATAATGCCTTTTATGTTTAGGTGCTGGTATTTTATATTTCTTGTTCTTGTTTTTATTGTCGTTGTTAGCAAAGTAAAATATAGTGTTAAATTAATTGATGTTCATAGCTATTTGTTGTTCTTCCATTTAGTATTTCATCCTCCGTGTTTCCATTAACAGGTTCTTCGAAATGCAGTAAGCAAGACATACAATCGTATTTCTGATCTACGGAAAGAGATATTATCTCTTAAAAGGAATGTTTTATCAGCTGAAGAAGCTGCAAAGCAAGCAAAAGAAGAGTTAGATGCTGCAGAGTCGAAACTCACACTTGTAGATGGTGAACCAGTTCTTGGTGAAAATCCTGCTAGGTTGAATAGATTGAAATCACAGGCTGCAAAAGCAAAGGAGGAGGTGGTTTCTCTGCAAGAATCTTTCGAAGCTAAGGAAGCTCTTCTTGTCCGAGCAATTGAAGAAAATGAGGTAATCAAGGGAAAACCACTAACATGTTTGCAGACAGTTTTTTACTTATCAAACATGACAATTGAAATGCTGTTACGGACTCTACACAGAAACTTTGATTGTGGTCAGAAACTGCATAGAATTTCACAGTAATGTGGATATAGATGGGTAATGGAACCTTAGTTATAGAAAATGATAAAAAGAAAAGAAAATATTGAACCAAAAGAATGCAAGTTAATAAAATCATCTTCTATTTTATATATATAACTATCTATTCTATCTTCCATCTTCTATCTACAAAATAAGAGAGAAAACTCCTATGGAAATAATCAATAGGATACACTTTCATTAGTCATTAATTAAAAAATACATGTTAAAAAATTCTAATTAATACATCTTAATGTCTTTATAAAGGTACTTTTATGGTAATTAATTTGACAGCGTTTCAAGGCTCAAGAAGCTATGGATAAAAAGATGTTTGAAGAATTGCGAAATACTTTTACTATGTTCACATCTTTTAAATAAACATATGATAAAGTTATTAAAATGTGAATAATATATTCCTAAAAATTTTAAAATAAATTTTCTAAAATTTTTTAAAAATAAATTCTTTAAAAATAATAGAAAAGTAGCTGAACAGGAATAGTAGACATAATGTAATGATGATATATCATAATTTTAAAACTTTTTTTTGGTAAATTTTTTATAGTAGACCTATTGTAATGGTAATATTCAAATAATAAATATTATCCAATTAACAAATCGAAATGGTGAACAATATATTTTGTTGCATGCCTTTTAATTTTTACTTCTAATGGTTCTTTCCTTGCATTGGTGGTGTTGGCACATATAGGCATTATTTCTAATGTTGTACAAAAGCTTCTCAAATGTGTTGGCGGAGCGCCTTCCTGAAGGATCTAATGCTAGAACACTGCACGAATTGAAGTCCACAGAAGTTGATGTGATGGCAGTGGACCCTCAAGAACCATCAACAATGGAAGTAGATAATGAGAATCAGAAACCCCCAAACAGGTTCCAGCTGCTGCCCTTCTGATCTAGATTGATAATAAAGAATGACCAAATTACTGTCTTGCTTAGTAGAAGCACACAAATAACTAGTAATTTTGGTTTCTTTTCTGTTCTGCAGTCAGTCAAATGGTGGGAAGAAAAGCAATGCTTATAATGTAGGCGAAAAGGAGCAATGGTGTATCACCACTTTGGGTTATGTGAAGGCTTTTTCTAGGCAGTATGCCGCCGAGGTATTGCTTGATTCACAGTTTTTGCGAGTTTAGCCTCATATTGGTCTTGGAGTTACACTAGAGTCTCAAATTGATCCCTAAAGTTTTAAGTTACCCCCTGAAGTTAGGAAACGTGACTCACGTTAGTCTTGGGACGATTTATGTGACTGAACCGTTAACAAATTGCTGATCTGGCATGATAGCTGCCACATGAGATAAGTGTAAAATGACTACGTTTTATTTTGGCGCTCATTTATACCCTAAACAATGTCGTTTGAGTTGATATGTTGGAGAAAAATGACTTCATAGGCATGGGTTTATAACCAAACGATGTCGTTTAGGGAATAAATGAGCATCAAAATGAAACAGTTGTTTCGCACTGATCCCACATGGCAGTCGTCATACCAGATCAGTAATCCGTTAACGGTTCAGTCACAGAAATCGTTCCAAGGACTAACGTGAGTCATGTTTCCAAACGTTGGGGACTAGTTTGGGTAACTTAAAACTTTATGGACCAATTTGAGGCTAATCTCCAGTTCTTGGAGTTGATAATTTACCTACTTTGAGTTTTTCTTCTTCGTGCACAAAATCCATACCTTATATAATGGTTTTTCATTCTCCCTCTCTTCAAGTATTGTTAAATTAGCATCCTCAAGATTGATACTTTTTCCCTCGTTTTATTTGTCAATTGCGCTTTTTTTCTTGAATAAAAAGAACCAATGACAGATTAAAGGAAATTTAAATCGAATGTCAGTTATCATGTTTTAGAAAAGAGTAATACCCCAAATCGACCTAAAAAGTTTTTTATTGGACATTTTAGTCATTAACAAATTTTAATCAACAAAAATCAGTCTCTAATCTTGTATTTTGTTAGACAAATCAATCATTCATGATAGTCCCTAAAATTTTTAAAATTCTCATATCAGTCCACGAACAATATGATGTGGGGTTTAGGGTTTGTTTCACAAAATAAAAGTTTGGAGACTGATTTGGTGATTAAAATTTGTCGAGGACTAGTGTCTGTCTGACGAACTTTTAGGAACTGATTTGCGGTATTACTCTTTAGTTAATGAAAGTTTCTTGAAGTACTCCAAAGGAGTTATATAAGATGTTGTCATTCTCATACATTTATATTGTTGCTGGCAGATATGGCCTCATATTGAGAAGCTGGATGCAGAGGTATTGACAGAAGAAGCACCTCCTCTTTTTCGATCGGCTGTTTATTCTGGTCTTAGAAGACCAATTAACGAGGCTTGATCCTTATTTATTCATCTTTTGACCTTCTTAGGTATACAAATTTTTAGCCTACTAACCATTCCCTCTCTCTTATCCAAAGAGGAAAGCTGTACTCTGTTGTAATGTAAATTATGTGGTTCCAAGGGACTTGACAAACTGCCACTGTATATTTATCATTTTTATCATATGATACTTATTGGACCCAACCATGCGTAAAACCTGCGGTATGTTTGCCGGAAAAAAAGTTGATTTGAGTCGTGTTGGTGGGGACACTGGTTGTTGTTTGAACTTTGAATCAATTGTCGGTTATCTTCATGCTTAAGGATAGAGTTTATCATCTTATCTTGTCTCGTCTCGTCGAATCATGTTAAAATGTACTTTTTGTTGACATTATTAAAGCTCGGGCCTATGGATAAAGAAGCATTAAGGTGGAGTTCAATTGTCATTCTGTCAAATATTTGTTTACCAAATCTCCCTCAGACAGTAGATTTACATATAAACTCAATTCTAAGACAGCGATAGACCTCTATTCGCCTCCAATAGCTCCCTATTGACTGTCTTGGTAACCGTTCAATAACAAGTGCATGTTAGGGTGGAAATTTTTTTTTTAAATAAAATAAATATATCTACTAAAATAAACATTTTAAAAATATTTACGAAAGTGCATCATGTTTTCTTTTGGACGGTAAAGTGCATCATGTTAATATGTTATTAGTTTCGGATACAAGACCCATGAACCAGTATTAGCCCAATCCCGGACTCTTGACACCTGGGATTGGCTCATTTTTCTTAGCCCGTGTATATATATATATATATATATATATATATGGTTGAGGCTTTAGTTCAATTGGCAATCCACTTGCTTCACGAGTGACCACCTCCAATTCAAAATTCAGTGGAGGCCAAATTATGTAAAATATAGGAATTGCTTCACGAGTGACCACATCCAATTCAAAACTTAGTAGAGGCCAAATTATGAAAATATAGGAATTCATTTGTTGTGTATGCATGTTCGTTAATGACTAGAATATTATATGAAAAATTTATAAAGGTTTTATTGAAAGAGTAAAGATGAAGGAGAAAGCACATTAAATAATACTAAGTTCAACTTGAAAATTATAATTGGATATAAATAGAAATGCTAGAAAGTAAGAATATATCAGATTTTTTTTATTATTTAGTATACATATAACACTTATTTTTTAATTTTTAAAAATAATTAAATAAGTAATTAATTAACAACAACTATATTTTTGTACTGATTTTTAGTGTACATTATTATGGTGATGGGTTGCTGATGTTGGTAAAGTAGGTGGCTCATTGACGTTGATAAAGGAGGGGAAAGGGATGAGAGGAGACGATGGCCATACAACGAAGGAAGAGGATTAGAAAAAGGGATACAAGAGGATCAAAACGTGATGGTGCATGATGAAGAAGAGAATAATGAAGACATGAAGATTTTTTTTTAATGAATGATTGTATTTTAATTATGTAAAGTATTTTATTTATTAATTTTTAAAACAAAACTAGTACAACTCTTCATCCTCTATATATATATATATATAGTAAAACATTTTCATCATGAAATTATCCAAACATGATAGATAAGGTTATATCGTCAAAGTGAATTAGAAAAAAATTGACGTAGTTTTACTTTTAATTTAATTTTTCATTATCAACTTACAGTTAACCTAAAATGTATAAAAATAAGAATTTAAATAGTAATACTACATGCATATATTCTAAGAAAAATAATTCTAATTTTTTCTTTTGTGACTTTAATTTTTCATATTAGACTTCATTATTTTTATGTAAACTTCATTATTTTGTTTAGCTTGTGAACATATTAGATGTGAAAATGTATGGATGGATGTATGTATATCTAAATTTATTTAATTTAAAAAATTAATTTAATTAACAGTATAATAACAATAACAACAAAGTATTCTTCCCCTAGATGGAATCGGCTACATGAATCAAACAATGTCATTGAGCTTTATCATATATCATATCTACAAATATAGGGGCAGAGCTACCCACTAGGCAATGGGGGCAATCCCCCCCCCCCCCCAAACC
>JASCZI010000001.1:795732-817473 GCA_036250425.1 Stylosanthes scabra
TTTTGACTTTTTGTTGAAATAAAATAATTTTATAAATACATATATTGTGTATTTATGAATAGACATATATATTATTTAAATTATTTTTAAAGTAAATTTTATATTTTAATATGTATTTTATATTGATGACTAATTTAATAACTAATTTTTGGTATGAATTTAGTATAATTCATTTTATATAAATGAATAATTTATGTATATATCTATTATAGTTGATAAATATACCATTAAATTACTTTAATATCATTATAAAATAATTAAAATATTTTGAAAATATATAATAAAATTACTAAAAATTAAATTTTTAATCTTTAAAAAAATTTGGCCCCTTACTAAAGAGCCTAGCTCCGCCACTGTACAAATAGACTTATATACAGATCTCATTTGATCACCTCATAGATTGTCTTCTTAAATTTTTCTCTGTCATTTATCCTTTGTCAATCTTTCATCTCATTTACCTTCCTAACTAAGTGATCTGTCTGTCTTATTTCCACATGTCCAAATCATCTGAGATGCAACTCTATCATCTTTTGAATAATAAATACTACTTCTCGATCTCTTACTCTTATATCTTTTGTTACTTATTCTAATTTAATTAACACTAAAATTTAAAAAGAGTAAACATCTATTTTGTCTCTGATCACTTTTAATTTGAATAAGTTTATCTCTAATGATTTAAAAACTTTAATCTAGTCCTTAATTATTTAAAAATTGGGATAAATAACTTTAAAATTGATTTGTCAACCTAAAATACTAAGATCGTAAATCTACTTTTAGGATTTATTTGTCCGAATTTTTTAAATAATTAAAAGCTGAATTGGAGATTTCGGTGGACTTATGAAATTAAAAATGGGCAGGAGTGTTTACTCTTTACAAAATCATTACGATCCTTAGATTAATTTCCTGAAATGGCCAAATGGGAAATAGCAAAGTGTTAAGTGTCTACAGCAGTTGTGCTACATGCCTACATCTCCATTCACAGTCACAAGCCAGGTACTATCATAATCCCAGCCAGTAGCCACCCATCAACACAACACTTGCCATCTGAGATCTGCTTCACATAACACTTCATTTGCAAATTCCGATCTTACCCCCACAAATCCCTAAATCTTAACAAATTGGAATTTAGATTTAGATCTGATATTCCCAACAACAATGCACCAATCCTACTAAACAAAAAAAGAAAAAGAAAACCACAATGGGCGCGAACCAATCTGACCAAGTTTCGGAAAACACATACGATGAAGAAGAAGATGAAGAAGAGGATGAAGAAGAGCACGAAGAAAACGTGGCAGCTAGGAGGGGTCTGATAAGACCCCCGCAGCTACTCAACAACCGCCACGTGGCAAAGAAGCTTCTAGAACAAGAACCCGAGATCCTTCCGTGCCACGCCTCAGCCTCCCCTCTCTCCCCGCAACTCTCCTCCCTCGGAACCCCGCGCCTCGGCCCCTCCATCAAGGTCTGGGACCCTTACAACGTCCTCGCCCCTCCCCCGCCGCCCATGCTTCCGTCTACGTCCAATGATGCGGACTACGACCACGCTGACGCGGTTACCACGGAGGTGTTCTTGATCACCCACGGCGAGTGTGAGCTGACCCTCAGGCCCGATTTGGTTCCGGGTCGGGTTCCCAGTGCCGGACTTACTCCGAATGGGGAGAGGCAGGCAAGGGCGTTGGCCGTGTTCTTGAAGTCTCAGGGCGTGAGGTTCAACGCGGTTTATTCTTCGCCGTTGGATCGGGCTCGGTCAACGGCTCTCGTTGTTTGTAAGGTACATATTCCCATCCTCTCTTTTTCAATACATGTGATGTGAATTGTGATGTGAATGTTGATAATCGAAGAACAAGATGAATTTGTTGTTGTGAATTATGTGAATGAAAAAAAAAATTAGAATTTAAGAGAGCATTGTTTCTATAGATTGTAGCGGATCAACACTTGGTTAGTCCAAGTGATTCATACTTTGTTTTCGTTATATGATGGGTTTGAATTCTTTGAATGAAGAAAAGGGAACGATTCGGCATTGCTCGAACTGGATTAGTCATGGCCTTTTGAAATGGAGATGATGATCTTATGGACATTATTGTTTGTTGTTGGGCAGTGTTTAGTTCAATATTGGTTATTGTATCTGTTCATGAATTTCTGACTAGCTTCAAGCGAATAGACAAATACCAATTGATGGTTATATGGATATGCTCGAATGTGGGCTAATGATAAGTTTGTGATTGAGGGATTTGATTGTTTAGCCATTCTGGCAGACTAATATGTACTGTGGTGAGAAATGGTGTTTTAAGAGTACCCTCTTGACAGTATATTGTCAGGTTGTTAGTGTTTTGTGACTTAATATTTGAAGTGTGTATGTGAAAAACTAATAGACAAACAACTGGACTAATCATTGGAGTTAAAGGTATAATTTTGATGAACACAGAGGGTATACATAAGAACATGTTTTGTCTTATATACTGGGTGCTGTCTCATTACGGAAATCCTTAAAGGAGGAGTAACTTAAAATTACACGGATGAGTATGAAATTAATCTTCAATATTTTAAATAGCCACAAAGGTGGATGCCATATTAAGGTTGGACTGGAGTCACTTGCTAGGTAAATCTTAGAGCGAATTACATGCGTGTGTGTGAATTTGGACTGAGATTCATGCATTAGCTCAGCTGGTTATTGCTGTAGACTGTTGGTGTGTTGCAATATGTTTATTGGTACCCTGGATGAGTTTAAATTAAAAAAGATGCTGAAGAGCATTAGCTAGCATTAACCGAGTTCCTTAGGACTACTTGTTCCTGGTATTAAATCACAACCAAAAGGTTCTTTACCTGGAGTCTGCCATGCAATTTCTCATGCCAGGTCATAAACTATCTTTGAACCCAAGAAAAAGTATTAGGAAATCTATTCTCCATAATTTAAGTAGAGAGAAAGATGAAGTTATTTTACAGATTATAGTCATATTTGTAAACTGTAGTAGCATAATTTCTGGAGATTGAATTGAACTCATGTTTTCAGAATTTTCTTCTTCCTGTACGGATTGTATATATATTTTTGTAAACTGCAGTAGCATGCTCTCTGGAGATTGAACTCGTCTTCAGAATTTTTCTTTTACCTTTACAGTTTGTATTCATATTTGTAAACTATAGTAGCATGCTTTTTGGTGATTGAACTCATGTTTTCAGAATTTTTCTACTGGTAGATGGAGCACTGCTGAGTGCTGATGGGGGTAGGGAAAAAAGAGTGATTGTATTACAGAATCTAGTGCTTGAAATCTCATTTATATAACTTCATTTGTCAGGAAATCAATTTTTTGGAGGATCAAATCCAGTCCTCGGATGCCCTTGTAGAGATGAGTCAAGGGAATTGGGAGGGCTGCCTTCGATCAGAAATATATATACCTGAAATTTTGAGCATCATCGACAGGTTCCAGCCAGATTTTGCCGCACCTTCAGGAGAATCACTTAGACAAGTTGAATTTCGCATGGTTCAGTTTTTAAATGGGATTGTTTTCCGGCTGCCTGAAAAATTGAGGATTGATCTATCCTCCCATCACAATGAAAACAACCAAGCATTCATTCAGCAAGATTCCCATCCTCTGACGAACTCTATTCACGACCAAGATGGACACCTTCATCCAACAACCCAATGGGATTCACTCCACAGGCACAGGCCAGGACTCTCCAGGAAAAAATCTGGTAAGAGCAGGCTACAAGTCGTGACAAACACTGGCGATGATTTTGAAGACGATATATCTCCTAGGCAAGTCAACCACCAAAGCGCTCTGCACAATTCGTTCGGCAGCTATAATGCATCTGTTTCTTGTATAGGCCTATTTACTCACTCTGCACCGATAAAGTGTCTCCTAACGGGACTTCTTGGATGTAGTCCATTGCTGTCGCAGAAGTTCTGCATAGGAGATTCTTCGGTGACAGTGTTGCAACATTCCATGAGAACAGGATGGCAGATAAAAAGGTTGAATGATACAGCACACCTTAGGCTTCTCTAGTTGAAGAAGCTTTTACATATAGGGAACAGAATTTTGGTATTTATTGGGAATTTTTATACATTAACTTGGTTGTTGGTAATCACCAATCACCAATTCACTTGAAAGTGGCACCTTATGTTGTAATTTGTGCTTTTGTTGACTCCAAAAGGAGTAATTATGGAATATTTGTGATTGTTGTATCAATTCTTTTGTATTTTTATCTTTACTAAAAAAGTTGCTGCTGTTGCTGTACCTCTGCATGGCATGTATTCATGTACTTTCCAAGAGATACAATTGCTTTGGAATTCCAAAACTTCGACGATATAGTTATTTTATTCTCAATCTAAGATCCATCATAAAAAATTAGATTATGCTCCAACACTGTCTTGGGATTCTTCTAATTCAGTTATGCCTGTTAGGTGCAGTGAAGTCATAGTGATAGTATGTTCCAAATTCTTATCTTTTATGTTTTATTTACAGTTTTTGTCACTTTCTCTGTATGATGCCGTGTGGACCATGATGCAATTCCATTTTGTCATGTTAGTCTATCACATGGTGCTGCTGAATATTTCAATTACATCGATTCAGATCTCATCTGTGAGTATTTTATCTTCTTCTTGGGATTTGTTCAGCTAACAATTGCATTACTACTGCTACACCTTTCATTTTTTGGCTACTCATTGTTAACATATTTTGGATTTTAGTCTGCAAGAGACTTTGAAATGCTCATCTCTTAAAATCTTACATGTATTCTACCTTGGCTGTGAATATGTAATAAGCTTCTGATTGTGGTAATACTGTGAAAGAATTGCGTTACTTATATAACATATAATGCTGGCATATGTAATAAGCTGAATGAGATGTTAATACAATATGAATTTACACAGTATTTTTATATTTACACAATATGTATAATAATATTTCTTTTTCCATTAAATCTAACATCATCTCACTCAATAATAGATACTGTGTGGGTTAATATGTATTTCTTAAAAGGGCGACCCTACTTGTACAAATCTTGTTATACAACTTAGTTAAATTTATTTAAATAAAATGGTTACTTAGCATTTTCCTTTTTGAATCATGCACAATACAAAATATTATTCATAAATCATAACAAAATTCCTTTAAAAAATGGTGGTTACATTGAATATATCATGGATAGCATGTCACATAGTCACATGGGGTGGGGTAGGGGAGGGTAAAGAAACAGTACAAAGCCGAAATTAACGGGTACTAGAACAAACCTCACCGTTCTCGCAAGTCGCAATACGTGGACATGGATTTGTGCATTGCACAGTTTCAGTTTCTTTGTTTTTCATTTGGGAAATGGAATCTCCTCCGTACTTAACACAACCGACAAATCAAGAAAGAAACATAAATACGAATGCTTAGACAATCAATAAAACGGAGAAATTAAACTGTTTTAAATAATACTAAGTTTATGCATATTCTTCCTATACCACTTACCACCAATGGATATAAAATGACCAAATTAAATGAATGTGTTGGTATCATGAAAAGATCATTTTTAATCACTTCTTAATATTATTGACACGATAGAAGTCATAAATTCATGATTAATCTCTCACTTGAACCGTAAAATCTAGGTGAAACAACTTGGTAACAAAAATAAAATAAAAGAACTAAAGCCTCGCTAGTCCCGTGATACTCACCCAAATAAAATTGTCACAACATACACACTACTTAGAGTAATTTCATATCTTCTCCCACACTCCTCCCATAACCATTGCCATTATCATCCTTCTGTTTTTTTTAAAACTTTTCAGCAATAACTCATGGCTAACAATACCATGACCAAGTTATCTTCCTTTGTCTTTCTCTTTCTCATGCTTGCCAATTCAGAGGCTACGACTTCAACTAAGGCGGAGCCAACAATTCCGGCCTCTCCAGGCATCTTACCATACGTGACGTCGCCAGATATTTCCTCCTTTTTTCCTAATCCAAGTGAAGATCAACCAATGAGTTCTGCTGCTCCGGCACCGGCGCCAAGTTCGGGCGAGTTTGACGGGAAGATGACTTCAAGTTCAGCTAGGTTGAACTATGGCAATGCCATTGTAGTTATGATGCTCTGTAGCTTCCTTAGAGTAAGTACCATAGTTAATGCTTAGCTTGAGCATATATAAATGTACTATATAGCTGGTATGTGTCTTTAAGTACGTTGTAATTTTCACCCACTATAGCTTGTGTTCTTTAATTTCTTTATGTTAATCCATTTTAAGTAATTTGCCTCCATAATAGAAATACTGAAATACATCGTAGATTGTTTATTTTGTGAAACGCTTCAATTAATTTGTACATATCCAGCTACAGCCTACAAGGATACTCAAATTTTAGAAAGTACAAAATTTATTGGAAGAAAAATTCTTTTCAACGAGAACGTTGAAGTGTTAGTCATATGATACCAATTTTTTCAAAATTTTGCAATTTGGTTTGATAAAGATTTTTTTTTTTAAATACTTGTGTTTTTTAAAGTGCAAGTGCCTGGTTTTTGTATTTGATAAATAACATAGATGATGTATTTGTGTTTTTAGTTTTTTTTCCTCTGTTTGTGCTTATTAAAATAAAAAATCTAATATAACTAACTCATAAAAAATCCAAATTTACCTTTATTTTTATGTTGATTATTTAAAAAAGTATGACGATAGATGAGTTACGGATGATAACTCATATATTATGTGAATGATCACTTTTGTTCTATTTGGACGATAACATTTTTCAATTTTCAATGATAATTTTTTTAGTTTTGGATGATAACTTAAATATTGATTTCTTAAAAGCTCTTTAATGTTGATTTCATAATACTGTTGGTATAAAAAAAAATATATCCCTAATCTTTTTAAAAGTGACAAAATTATCTTCCACTTTGTTGAAATACCCACGTGTCCCAACCTTCGAAAAAATAAACACTACTATCCTTCGTCGGTCTAACTCACATATGACCATTATGAAGGTGTGTAATGTGGCTAGTTAATGGCGCCCAACTGGCCGTAACGAAGCCACGTTGAATAGATGAGGCCCGTAATGGACATTTTTGGACGATAACATTTTTCAATTTTCAATGATAATTTTTTTAGTTTTGGATGATAACTTAAATATTGATTTCTTAAAAGCTCTCTAATGTTGATTTCATAATACTGTTGGTAGAAAAAAAAATATACCCCTAATCTTTTTAAAAGTGACAAAATTGTCTCCCACTTTGTTGAAATACCCACATGCCCCAACCTTCGAAAAAATAGACACTACTACCCTTCGTCGGTCTAACCCACATATGACCATTATGAAGGTGTGCAATGTGGCTAGTCAATGGCGCCCAACTGGCCGTAACGAAGCCACGTTGAACAGATGAGGCCCGTAATGGACATTAGACAGCAAAACGAAGTCGTTACCCCTCTTTTACACGAGCCCTTCGAAATTAGGGTTTCATTCTCCAAAGGAATCGACTTCATTTTGCTGTCTAATGTCAATTACGGGCCTAGTCTGTACAGCGTGGCTCCGTTACGGTCAGCTAGGTGTCGTTGACAGTCACACCACACGCCTTCATAACGGTCAAATGTGGATTAGACAAATGGAGGGGGGTACTGTTGTCTACTTTTTTCGAAGGTTGGGGACATGTGAGTATTTCAGCAAAATTGAGGACATTTTTGTCCAATTATAAGAAACTCAGGGATAGATTTGTCTTTTACCCTAACACTGTTGTTACTATTATCATCTTTTCAAATTTGTATTGTTTTTTATGTGTCTAAGGGGAGACTCAAACTCAAAACTCTTACAATGAGGAAAGGAATGTCATATGAGCTATAACTTATCGACAAATAATTATGTATTTAACGTATATGAAAGATTTACTAGTTATGTTAGATAATTAATAGAATATCAATCAACAATCAAAACATAGCCTACAAAAGCAATGCGAAAATTAATCATTTAATAGTGAAAGGCTATTATTTAAAACGATAGAAGATAGATTATCCAAAATAATATATAGCTAAGAATTTAATTTTCATGCACTGTCAGTGTAAAAGATTTTTACACATACATCCAATCAGATATTATCACATCATCAAAAGCAATTAATTTTCAAGCCCACTACTTCTAAAGTCAAATAAATACATGAATCTAATTGGACGACTGTGTAAAACTTTTTACACCATCAGTGCATCAAAATTAAACTATATAACTAATCATTTAAAATAGTAAAAAACAAATCATCAAAATAATGGTACTAACTCAATAGCTATGATGAATGAAATTACTAGGGGAATGTTAGCTTAAAAAAAGAAAAAATATAGGTAATAAAAAATTTTCTAACTAATAAATCAGTAAAAAAAAAATAGAATATTCGTAATTACTATTTATAGAACATCCACAATGAAAATCATAAAACATCCAAAACCTAAACCAATCATAAGTCAACTTTATATTTTTTTAGAAACGAAACATTAAAACTTATAAAAATAAAAGATCTAATTTAAGTTATATGCTAATGTTGACAGAATTTTTGTCGATTACAAAGCATTGTTTGCTTGGAAAAAAGAAAAAAGATCATGTACTAATTTGTCATATTCTTCCTGAAATTTATAACTTTGATCACATATTAGCCTACTCAACTCCATCTAAGAGCGATTAATCTCCTATTTTATAGCCTTACCAACTTTTCGAGCTATACGAGACTTATGATTGTTTTGCATGCATGATCTATTTCCAGCGTAGGTAAGCATTCTTACGAGCGCTAGCTTGATTTTGTTAAAGTTGCGTATGATCTTCCCTCCACGAATGAACGATTGATTGAATGAAGACATCAGCCAATTCCTACCATCCATTCGAATCTGTTTTCAGAATCATACCGATTCGCACTTACTGTTACTCATCACCACCAAAATGCACCAACAACAAGAACCTCACAACAATGTTCCACAGCTACTTCGACAAGACCAGCGTCTCTTCTTGGAACTCCATCATTGCCGACCTCGCCCGTACCGGCGACTTCCTCCACGCCCTCCGTGCCTTCAACTCCATGCGCAAGCTTTCTCTCACTCCCAACCGCAACACCTTCCCTTGCGCCATCAAATCCTGTTCTTCTCTCTTCGACCTTTTCGCCGGAAAACAGACCCATCAACAGGCTTTCGTCTTTGGCTTTCAATCTGATCTCTTCGTTTCCTCTGCGCTTATTGATATGTACTCCAAGTGTGGCCATTTGGAAGATGCCCGCAACCTGTTCGATGAAATTCCCCAACGGAATGTGGTCTCTTGGACTTCAATTATTGCAGGATATGTCCATAATGGCTTCGCTGTTGAAGGAATTCGCTTGTTTAAGGAGCTGTTAGTTGAGGAGAGTGAGAATGTGAGGTGTGTTATGGACGAGGAGGATGGTTTTGTGGATCCGGTAGTGGTAGGTTCGGTGCTTTCGGCTTGTTCTCGGGTGTGCCGGAGGAGAACTACTGAAGGGGTTCATGGTTTTGTGATCAAGAGGGGCTTTGACAGGTGTTTGGGAGTTGGGAACACGTTGATGGATGCTTATGCAAAGTGTGGGGAGTTGGGTGTGTCAAGGAAGGTGTTTGATGGGATGGATGAGAAGGATGCTTTCTCTTGGAACTCTATGATTGCTGAATATGCACAAAATGGATTGTCAGCTGAGGCATTCCATGTTTTCAGTGATATGGTGGAGAGTGGCAAGGTCATTTATAATGCTGTGACATTGTCGGCGGTGTTGTTAGCCTGTTCAAATTCCGGAGCTCTGCAGGTTGGGAAGTGCATACATAGTCAGGTATGCAAAAAATTGCTCCATGGATCCTGTTTCAACACTTGTTAAGAATCTTGCTGTAATTTTTTCTTCAAATTTATTGTGAATCTCACTAGTTGTTTCATTTTTCTGTAGGTTATAAAGATGGATTTGGAGGATAATGTGTTTGTGGGTACCTCTGTAGTAGACATGTACTGTAAATGTGGGAGAGTTGAGTTGGCTAGAAAGGGGTTTGATCGCATGAAAGAGAAGAATGTTAAGTCATGGACTGCTATGGTTGCTGGCTATGGAATGCATGGTCGCGCAAAAGATGCTATGGAAGTCTTCTACAAGATGATAAGGTCTGGAGTGAAACCGAACTACATCACTTTTGTATCAGTTTTGGCTGCTTGCAGCCATGCTGGTCTGTTGGAAGAAGGATGGCATTGGTTTAACAGAATGAATCGCGAATTTAATGTTGAACCAGGAATTGAGCATTATTCGTGCATGGTTGACCTCCTGGGCCGTGCTGGTTATCTTAATGAGGCTTACGGATTGATCAAGGAAATGAAGGTGAGACCTGATTTTATAATATGGGGTTCCCTTCTTGGGGCTTGTAGGATTCACAAGAATGTGGAACTTGGGGAGATTTCTGCTAGAAAACTATTTGAGTTAGACCCAAGTAATTGCGGGTACTACGTACTACTCTCCAATATTTATGCCGATGCTGGACGGTGGGATGATGTCGAGAGGATGAGAATCTTGATGAAAAATCATGGATTGCTTAAAACACCTGGATACAGCATAGTTGAACTTAAAGGTAGAATACACATATTTTTAGTTGGTGATAAAGAGCATCCTCAACATGTTAAGATTTATGAGTATTTGGACAAATTAAATGTTAAGCTGCAAGAACTAGGCTACGCGCCAAACGTAGCATCAGTGCTTCATGACATTGATGATGAAGAAAAAGGAATGGTTCTTAGAGTTCACAGTGAGAAACTCGCTGTTGCCTTTGGAATCATGAATTCAGCTCCTGGTGCAACTATCCAGATCATAAAAAATCTTAGGATTTGTGGTGACTGCCATGCTGTAATTAAATTGATTTCCAAGGTGGAAAACCGTAAAATCGTTGTAAGGGACTCAAAGCGGTTTCATCATTTTAAGGATGGGTTCTGTTCTTGTGGGGACTATTGGTGACATAAATGAAAATAAGGGGAGTAAGGTGTTCTGTGTACATTACTTTCTCCATGGACATGAAGTCATATTACCATGGTAACAGTGCATATCTATCTTGAACACGGTTTTGATTTTAGTTGGAATGAGTAGTGGATCCATTAGTTCAATGTTAGTGCAATGATTTTCAGTTAGCCATATTGATAGCTGCTATCATTCCAAGTTCAAATAATTATGATAGAAGGATATAGCAGGAGCTCAATAAAGCAAGTGTGGATAATGAATAGCATATAGATGAAATCTTGACATGAGAAGAACATCATAGATCATTAAGATTGTGAAAGAAACAGGGATTTCGTTCCTATATTTTACCCCCAGTTCCACAGGTGCTTTCCCTAATCTTATGAGTTATGACTTACTATATCTTCGGAAAGTTACTCAAGATTTACTTATTGAAATCTTATGTGGAGAACAAGAATTTAGAGGATGTGAAATCTACAAAAACATCATAGAGATCAATCTCTGAAAAGTTTACCCATGTTACTTCCTCCTAAGTTTGATATCCACGGTTGGTCATGTTCTGAATTTGCAATTTAGCATTGGAGGACCTTGAAGAAAACATCAGGGTCATGTTCTCACGCTTCAAATCTTCCACCTCCAATTGAATCCTTTTTGTGGTTTCTCTAGTTTGTAGCCCGACAATGGGTAGGGTAGGGTTTAGTCCCAATCCTAACTCTACTCGCCGGTTGATATTTCATTTATAATTCAACCCTATTTTATCCGTGGGTTGAGAATTTTCCAACCCTAACCCTACCGCACTCAACCCGCGGGTATCCAACTCTACCCGCGGATTGCGACTAATGAGAGATTTAATTTAGAAATTAGGATTTGTAAAATTTTATGTTATACATGTAAGTAAATGGAACAAATTTTTACATATTCAAGGTATAAAAACTAGAAATTGAAGTGATAGTTTGGTGGTTAAGACTCTTTTATATAACTAAGAGATCATATATTCTATCACCAACACTAACATTTTTTAAAAAATTCTGTATTATATATGGAGTACGGGTTGGGCGGGTAGGGTTGGATACCCGTGGATAAGGTTAGTATTGCTACCCTACTCGTTTTGTCATTTTTTTGGGTAGATAAGTGCAAAACACACACTAACAAACTTAAATAAAATAAAATTGGTTAGTGGTCAAATTAGTCCTTGAAATATGGGTTGATATTCAAATTCGTTCTCGAAAGATTTTTTCAATCAAATTAGTCCTTAAAAAGATTTAAAATTTAATTATATTCGTCCTTCTGTCACTCCATTAACAATTTTTGTTAACGATTGTTCACATGAAATATTAATAACATTCTAAAAATAATATTGTGTTTATTATGAGAGTTGTTTGAGCAAAAACGACGTCCTTTTATGCAGATAATAAGGATAATTATTTAACTTTTACATTTAAGGTTATAATATAAAATAATATTATTTTGTCCAAACAACTCTTATGAATCAAGACAAAGTCGTTTTTAGGGTATTGATTTTTTTTTCCGATCAGTTTACAATCTCACAAAGTTTCCAAAATCGAGAGTGAGTCAAGTTCAAGAGACACAGCCTCAGATCAACCAAAAAACATACAGTTAAAACCAGCAACCACAAACCATAAGCAATACACAGCCCCCTAATTAAACACACTTAGGCAACATATATCATCATACAATCAATATTTAAACCTAGAGTACATTACCATTAACAATATACTGGTTACTGTCTCGTCAACATCATAGTTTCATGGGTGATTACTCCTCTCCTTTTTTCTCAGCAAGATCTCCTGTTGCTAACATCTAGTCTTTGAGAGGACTTGATTTATGGTCTCCTCCGCTTTTGCCTCTTGATTTCTGAATACTTTATCATTTCTCGCACTCCATATGCACCATATAGCAATATTTCTCTGCTGTTGCAACATCATGCCCCATATCCTTGTTGAATCCCTTGGAACCTTGCAAGCCATCCACGATTCAAAGCAAGATTTCTCATCTCCCGGCCAAGCCCACATTACATTCCATGTTTTGAAGGAATGGCACCATATACTCCAAGCAAAGTTGCATTCAAAGAACAAGGACTTTGGCACCACACATCACACAAATTCCCATCTGTTCTTCTAACATACCACACATCACCAATTTTTCTCTTGTATTTAGCTTCCCCAATACCACAAACCATGTTAAAAGCTCAACACACGGAGGGACTAACCCACGCCACAATGTTTTTGTAAAGTTGTACATATTCATGTCGGTTTGAGCCTCCATACGATCATGGATCACCTGCAGAAAAGATTTGACAGAGTACTCCTTATTCTTATTATGCAGCCATATTAATCTATCATCCACTCTACTTTTTAAACCCACTCTACTCAGCAATAGCAACAGATCTTGTAGCTTTTCTTCCTCCCAAGCTCTTAAGGTTCTTCTCCATGTTAGGCTTCATATCCAAGTTAGCCCATTCCAAACTCCACACACACTAATTGTTTTTTATTGTTCATTGGAGATCATGAACAACCTTGGATATAGTTCTTTCAAGACTCCTTCTTTCAGCTATCTCTCATGCCAGAATTTCACATTTCTGCCATTACCAACAACAATTTCAGCCCCAGTCTTAAACACCTCCAATGCCTCTCTCTTTTTTGCACCAACTCTCATTATATCCTTCCATACCCCCTCCTTTCACCTCTATGGCCCCCCACCAACCAACTTCGAATCGCCCAATTTATTGCATGATTTAACCACCCTTCTCCATAGGGGATACTCTTCCTTATCATATCTCCACCACCATTTAAAAAGTAAAGCAAGATTTTTCAGTTCAACATCCCCTACACTTAAACCTCCGTACTTCTTTGATTTTTGCACTACATCCCATTTAACACACGCCATACCTCTCCTCCCATCCCCTTTCCCCCAGAAAAATTTACTCTGGAGTGATACAATTTTTTTTGCTACTGCCCGGGGTAATTTAAATAGGCTTAAATAGTACATCGGCAAACTATTAAGCACATATTTGATTAGAATTAATTTACCAGCCTTAGACAGAAGCTTACCTTTCCATCTGCATAGTCTTTCTTCAATTTTCCTAATGATAGGCCTCCAAGTTTCAATTCTTTTAGGATCAGCACCAAGCGGTATTCCCAGATACCTTATCGGCAATCTGGCCACACTGCAGTTCAGCAGCTTACAAGTAGAATCTGTTTCCTCCTGGTTTGCATTTACTCCGATAATCGCATATTTCTGGAAGTTGATTTTCAGCCCTGAGATAATCTCGAATCCCCTCAATATTCTCCGATAATTTCTTATTGTTTCCAACTCGCACGGGCAAAAGAGAATCGTATCGCCTGCGAACTGCAGGCGCGACAAGCAAATGTTGTCCCAACCCACTTCGAGAGGCTTCAAGTCCCCGGACTCTCTCAGTCTATTCAGCATACCATTTAAAACTTCCCCCACCAACACAAACAAGAAGGGGGACATTGGGTCGCCCTGCCGCAAACCACGCTGTAAGGCAAATGGTTTAGTGGGGATACCATTAACTAGTATCGACATGGACGCAGCAAGGCTGCTGCTGATCCACCTTCTCCATTTCTCTGTGAATCCCATTTTGCCAAGAACCATGTCAACAAAGCGCCATCTGACTCTGTCGTAAGCCTTCTGAAAATCCAGCTTCACAATCCACGCACTTCTTTTTTCCCTTTTCAGCCAACTAACCATTTCGCAAGCTATCAAAGCACCATCATGAATCTTCCTCCCACCTACAAACGCAGTTTGCACCTCTCCAACAAGGCCCAGTAATATCCCTTTCATTCTGCCCGTGATGACCTTAGCGATTACCTTATATAGACATCCCACCATACTGATTGGTCGAAAGTCCTTCAGATCATTAGTTACACCCTCCTTTAGAGCAAGTGTCACCCATGTCAGATTACTTTCCTTTGGCAAGTTACATTCTTCAAAAACCTTCTTAACAGATAGAATGAACTCTCCCTCGATAATCTCCCACATCCTTCTAATGAATTTGAAATTAAACACGTGTGGCCCCGGGGCATGAGAAGGTTCGCAATCCCAAACAACCTTCCTTATCTCTTCATCATCCGACACTACTTAATGTTATATGTTGGCAATCGTTAACAGAAAATGTTAATAGAGTGACAGAAGGATGAATACGATTAATTTTTAAATCTTTTAAGGACTAATTTGATTGATAAAATCTTTCAAAAACAAATATGACTATTGACCTATCTTTCGAGCACTATTTTGAGCATTAACCTTAAATAAAATGTTAAGAATGTAAATAAGACCAACAAAAATGTTAGAGAAGAAAATAACATCTACCTCAAATATTTAAAACTACACCCTTTTAAAATTTACAAATACATAAAAAGTAATAACATGGTGTAAAAAAAATATCAATCTTTTTATTGAAAAAAATCTTTATTCATTCTGAATTAAAAATTAATCCTACACAACTTAAATTGCAGATTTTAAAAATGTGAAAATATACTGAACTTGATTGTTCATAAGAGTAAATTTCAATGGTGTATTTTCTAAGAGTAAATTTTAATATTTTCTTTTTAAGAACAACAATTTACAAGTGTGAACCCCAGAAAAGTTGAAATTAAATTTGATTGGATGGAAATGGAGGCAGAGGGTGGCGTTGATCTATTTGATTATTCCAAGATTGAAACGAAGGAATATACCACCATCCAGGCCTCCACAGTCCACCCAACAAGCTTGTGCTTTCGCTTCCTCTCTTTTTGAACGTTGTCCCACAAATGCCATTCATCACTCTTTTAATTTCGGATCAACCCCAAGCCCCAAGGCCCCAATTAATAATTAATAATCAATTTAGCAGTCACCTGGTAAACCCACATTAGTTGGTCACTTGGTCGACACTTGACCCACAAAGAAACCCCACAGCAGTTGGTAAGTTAAACAGGTCGGTTTACTTAATAATTTTTTGGTGACCGTCGGTTTACTTAATAATAATTAAAATTAAAAAATTATAGATAATCAATATCTTTTCTAACATATAAATTAGCTAATAAAAAATAAAATATCCGAATCACTAATTATAAAACATTCACAATGAAAATCATATAACATCCGAAACCTAAAACAACTAAGCTAACTTTGTATTTTTTTTTAGAAATAGAACATCTAAAACCTAAATAAATAGAGCATCTAATTTAAATTATTAGTTAATATTGACTGAATTTTTATTGGTCATTTAATTGTTAAAATTAAATGGGGCGTGTGATTTGTATTTGTATTTTTATTATTTTTTGTTTTTCTTTTTAATTCTATGAATAAAAAAGAAAAATATTTCTTATTTTTAATGTAATCGTATGTACAAAGCATGGGTAAAAGAAAAATTTGGGTAAAATATATTTTTTGTTTTTAAAATTTACTAAAAGTTTCAAAAATACTTTTAAATTTTATTTTATTTTAATTTTATCTCTAAAGTTGTCGATTTGTATCAAATATAACCTGGACACTTAATTTTTTTAATAAATACAAGACCAATTTAATAATAATTTTATAAGGATAATCTTTAATATAAGTAAATCAGGCACAAAATTTTGTTATTGATTCCTATTGTCAAATATTATAATTAAATTGATCTTAAGATTCTTCAAATTTTGACTATCAGATGTATATTTGATGCAAATAGAAAATTTATGGGATAAAATTAAAACTAAATAAAATTTAGGAGTATTTTTAAAACTTTTAACAAATTTTAGGAAGAAAAGATATACTTTACTCAAGAAATGTTATAATTAATTATTAACAAATATGATAAATATTTATTTTTTCCTACAATATTTTCTAGCCTAGCAAGCCAAGTACTAATCTATCGTGGATCTGAATTTCATTTATGGGTTTGTGACGTTTGTAGCTGATCAATGGATGGCTGCATACAAAAGGCGGAATTCAAATATGTTAATATGTAACATGTCACTTGTAACATTTTGGTGTTGTAAATTAACATCTATATGGATGATTTTGTTAGTGACTTTTAGCATAACTTAACGGCGGGATAAGATTAACATGATTTCAAAACGTTAGAAACACAAATAGGGCATTTTAAATGTTAGAGATATTTTTAGGACTTACTTCAAATGTTAGGGACAAAATAATACATAACCCTTAATTTTATCTAATGCAATATTAGGGCAAGTTACAAAAATAAATTATTATAGCCTAAAAATTATCAATTTACATTGTTAGAAGAAAATGATCAAATCATCCCAAAATAACATTTATGTGAAATCCATGGTAGGATATTAAGATTTATGAATCCGTCGTACTCACCACAAATTTTTGAAAAATGGGATTATTAGAATCCATTTTCGGGTGTCGCAAATTCTTCGTAAATAAAACTATATAATACCCTACATATTGCCACAAATTCTACAAAAATAGCGTGATAAATTTCACGGCAACCTCATTGATCTTCTATTTGTATTAGGTTTGAAGAATTTGAGAGAACGAAAAATTTTACTTTGTTTAGTAACTAGGCACAAGACACACACATCACACTTTAATTAAAATATCAAAATTACCTTGTTACAAATCACCACCACTACAATTTTTTAGCCACCATATCAACCAAACCATCACCACCATCATTTTTCAACTTGACCAAACCACCACTATTAAAAGACTTAAATTAAACCTAATAAATTTAGTCCAACAAATCAACACAAAATCACTAATAACTAATCACTCTAACAAAATCAAAATCCAAATAAATAAAAGTTATGCAATATATTAAAAAAAAACAGAACCAGAGAACCAGAAAATACAAAGGAAAGAGGAGAAGGAGGCAAAACAATGTGAAGCAAATAGACATGGAGGCGACTACAGCAAAGGGTGATTTCAATGTAAAGAGGCAACGTTTGTTGTGGTGGATTTGGAGACAAGAAGAAGAAGAGAGTCAAGAAGGGATGAGGAGAGGAGGTGGTCGTGTGACGGTCGTCCGAATGGAAGAAACAAAGGAGAAGAGGTGATGATGTTGTTTTGAGTGGAAGAGAGGAAAAAAGATCTGATGGTGGGTTTGGGAGGGCGAAGAGGACACCTTGAGAAATGGAGAGAGAAAGAGGGAGGAAGAAGAAATTTACGAAGAGGATAGTTTTGAAATTATGGATTTAAAATGAGGTTAATTTTGGAAAATAGATGTAAAAGTATTGTGTACATGTCTCAAAATTAGTGTTTCACCTCTTATCCCATGACACAAATTGTGTATTTGTGTACTTGTATATATGTCATCTGCGTCTATTAAAATATTGTGTCTCATATAATTAAACAATAGACACGTATCACCGTATTTATGTTTTGGCTAGACACACCCACTAACCACACAATCTAAGGAACTAAAACAGTTTGATGACAAAGATATGGATAGGAGGCACAATATCTATTGCATAATTTTTCTTGTTTTTGTGTCCACTTTTAAATGAGGGATATCGATGGACACAAGACTTAAAAGAGTGGACACAAATTTTTTAACGAAATTTTTTCTTCTTTTACTCATAATATTTTGATTATTCCACCACTACTCCTTTTTAATTTTTTGAGATTACAAATCCTAATCTCCAATTTTTCTTTTCCTTAAAAAATCATTCATTCTTCTTCTTTTCTTTTCTAAATTTTACCTTTCTTCTTCTTTCCTCATTTTGTTCTTTTTTTTTCTTTTCATATTTTTCTTTTGTTCTTTTTTTTTTCTCTCCTTCTCGTTCTTTATCCATCTCTTCGTGTTCTTCTTTTATTGTTTTTCTTCTTTTACTTCTTCTTTTGTTCTGCTTCTCTTTCTCTTTCTTCTTTTTCTATTTTTTTTCTATTTTCTCTTTTTTTTAAACTCTTTATTTCTTTTTTCTTTATTATTTAAAATTACTAATTAAGATATTATTATTCATTTTTTTATTATCTTTGAACGAAAGAGAAAAAGAAGAGTTGAAACTTGGAAGAGAAAGAAAAAAAAGAGTTTTTGCCCAAAAAAAACTATTGAGGATTTTGAATAAAAATGTCTTTATCATAAATTATAGTATTTTCCATGTATGATATATGTTTTATATACTATTACCAAACACAACATAAAGACATTCATTTTTAGTATCTCATTTTTTCGTCTATATTTCAGTGTTTCATTCTGTTCTGGACAAGCCTAAAGGTCATAATTTGGCAGCCCAATGACACTGAAGTCCAATATTTCTACAGCATAACACTTTGGGTCAAAAATGAACCAAAGCCCAATAAGAGGAGGCAAATGTCAAACCCTAAGTTCACTCTTACTACTCAAAAGAAATATTCCACATAGTATTCCATTCTTTAAGACTATTCAAAAGCCTAAAAGTCAAAGGGCAACAGTTATGGAATATTTTCTTTAATTCACAAATAATAACTCATCAACATCAATACATCACTAATGGCAACAACTTCATCTTAATACCAATGGCACCAAGCCACGCTATAAAAGGGAGATGTCATCCAAGAGTAAGCCAAGTTCATTTTTTCACTCCATAATCTCATATGTTCTACTGACGTTGAGCGTCAGAGTATCCTTTCAGGTGGCCCTCCCAGCACCCCCAACTACTCCTCCGACGAAGCTCTACCCGGGTTCCAGCGAGGGAACTTTGAAGTCAAGTAGCCCCTACTTTGGACAACTTCACCAATAGTCCCGTCACGGAAGGATACTAGAAGCCAAGTAACCAAGTAGCCAAGTAACTCCGACACACTCAGTCTTGTCTAGTCTCACAAACACTCGAGTATCCCAATAACTCATTAGGTTCGTAACTCAGGAATCGTACGAACACATTCTATCTTATCCTTAAAAAATAAACGTAGCCTAAGGTACTTAGTTTTACACTTTTATGAACAAATTATATAAAATCCAACCCCCTATTTCTTATCTTCATAATCACTGTTTGCAAAATTGTAAAAGGTTTTTGTTCGGATGGTACCTGAGTTCCAAACCTAATAAGTTACTAGGATACTTGAGTGCTTGTGAAACCAGACCAGACTGAGTGTGTCGGAGCTACTTGGCTACTAGTATCCTTCCGTGACGGGGCTATTGATGATGTGGTCCGAAATAGGGGCTACTTGGCTCCCAAGTTCCCTCGCTGGAAGCGCCGGGAGGGCCACCTGAAATGACACTCCGACGCTCTTAGATGATCTCTCCCTTTTTATAGTGTGGCTTGGTGCCATTGAAATTAAGATAAAATCATTGCCATTAATGTATGCATTGATACTAGAGTAGTTACGATTTGTACATTAATATAAGATTCTATAATTGTTGTCCTTTGGCTTTTAGGTTTTTAGGCGGCCTTAAAGAGTGAAATACAATGTGAAATATCCCTTTTGAGTAGTAAGAGTGGACTTAGGTTTGACCTTCACCTTTTATTGAGCTTAGGTCCATTTCTAATCCAAAGTATCATGTTATAGAAGTAGTAGACTTCAATGTCATCAGGACGCCAAATACTGGGTTTTGGGCATGTCCAGAACAGTGCCCCAAACTCGTGAAGTCGGCTCGCCGGGTTCGCGAGTTTCCTTATCAAGACCTTTGCCCAGAATGCCCCAAGGCATCGATAACATGGCTACGGGTTTCTTGTGATAGGTTTTGTTAAAGTGGAGTCCAACAAATCGATAGTCCGAGTTTCTTCGTGGAACCCATCAACGTCCCAAGCCTTTGAAACGTAATTGGAATGCTCCATGAAACCCAGAATCTTAATTTCTCCGTTTCTTTGGACAATTACAATTAGGCTTTTAGAAAAGCACCAATTTCTTATTTTGAAAGGTAACTGAAAACGTTACGGTTATTATTATTATTTTTTTAAAATTGGCAGTTATGAGTGATTTATGGAGTAGTTTTTGCTTCTCATTTAAAACATACTCATTTTTGCCCCAATTAAATTGATTCAAATCAATTTCACAAATTGACTTTCCTTTTTTTTTCAAGCTTTTTCGTAAGCTTTGTACTTGATGAGGAGGTTTTTGACGATAATTTCATGCTTAAAAGGATACCCTCATCAACACTTTTTCCACATAATTGCTAGTGATTGACCAAGGTTTTCCATCTCTTGCATAATTATGTCCTTAATTGATTAATTTGTTAAATTTGTTTCCAAGTATGCAAATTGTTTGAATCTTCTCCCACTTGGTGCCTTGATGTGTTTGCTAGTGGATTTCAGGCCCAAAGTGTAGAGGAAGAGCACAAGGGAAGCTAAAAAGAACAAGAGAAGCAAGGAGAATGGACAAAAAGCCAAAAAGAGCCCAACCCAGCGTCGACCGCGCGCCCGCGCCCTCAAGATGGCGCGCCCTCCTTTTCTTAATATGGAAGTTTCCGTTGGTGGCGCGCCCGCGCGACCCAGATGGTGCGCCCGCGCCACCCATTTCGTAACGCCCAAGACAAGGATATTGCACACCCGCACGAAGGAGGTGGCGCGCCCGCGCTGCGTTGGCAGAACTCACTTACATGAATGCTATTTTGGGGATTTCACTTTTCTGGGCTAAGGCCCATCCATTTCTCAAGCCCAATTCAACCTATATGGGGGAGGAACAGTTGAAGCACAACACACATTCTTTCATTTCATCAATTTTAGCCTTAGAGTAGTTTTAGGAGATTTTTGGGAGAGCTCTCTATCTCTCTCATTTTCTCTCTAGTTTCTCTTCTTGTTCTTCATCTTTAGGAACCCCATTAGCAACCAAACTTTTCTTTTACTACTTGTTTTGTGGATACTTGTTCTTTAATTAATGCAATTTCTAGTTTATGTTCATGCTCTTTTATGATTCTCTTGCTATTTCTTG
>JASCZI010000001.1:838268-855912 GCA_036250425.1 Stylosanthes scabra
ATGAACATGGAGGATTTATCCATGTTTCAAAGACCTAGGACCGTTGCTCTGGAATATGAGAAGCCTGGGACTCATGGAAGGTGTTGATTTACCCACTCGGCCGTTTGGTAGAGTGTGGCTTCGCGGGTTACATGCTAAACATCTATACTTGGGATTAGTGGCGTTCATGGGAACACACATGATATCTTGATCCATGGCCTAGCATCTTTTTATCAGTTTCTCTCTATCTCTCTTTTTAATCTTCGTTCACTCACTCTCACAATTACAACCCCCGTTTTTCTCACAACCAAAATCGTCCATTGCGTTAACTCGTTGGGAGAACGACCCGAGTCCTATACTCGGTATTTTTGAACTGGTTGCAAGCTTCTTGTGACAACTCTTTTGTTTGATCGAGTCTCGTCCTTGTTCGCGACATAATCTATTCGGATTCCCCTACAACGATATCAAAACTTGTTTTCAAAAGATAAGGGAATCCCGGATTAACCTTGTTGCGACGTCTCGGGCGGAGCGCTCATCAGTACTTTTCCTTCTCTTTGTTTTTTTTTTTTTGAAAAATAAGGGAACCCTTACTATTCTTGAAGAACGACGCAGCAAGCATTTTAGGATTTCAAAGTTTCCCACGGACGGGCCAATGTTCGGATGGTACTTGAGTTCCGAACCTAATGAGTTATTGGGATACTCGAGTGCTTGTGAAACTAGACCAGGCTGAGTGTGTCGGAGCTTCTTGGCTACTAGTATCCTTCCGTGACGGGGCTATTGATGATGTGGTCCGAAGTAGGGGTGTCTTGGTGCCATTGACATTAAGATAGAATTATTGCCATTAATGTGTGCATTGATACTAGATATTTGGGAAACAAAAATTTTCAGCCCAAACTTACAATTTATATCTTCATTTATGATATAATTGTTGTTCATTTATATTCTTTTTTATTGAATGCATTGATTACTAATTTCCATTTCGTATTTGATTTAATAATATTAATAGCACATGTTTCATTTTTATATTTTTAATTTATGCGTATATATTCAATATTTTTTATATATATATAGATGTTATATGTATGAAATTATGGATGTTATATATATGGTATTATGATGTTATTTGTTTCCAAATATATTAAAAAATAATATTTTAAAATAAATAACATCCATAATACTATGTTTATAGTATCTATAATTTTATAAATATAACATTTATAATTTTACATAAGTATGTAGCATCCAAAATATTAAATAATAACATCCAAAAATTATTATTTTTTATATATTTATTTTAAATATTATTGACTAAATCTTCACATATTTATTTATTTTTATT
This sequence comes from Stylosanthes scabra, assembly GCA_036250425.1. Lineage (NCBI taxonomy): Eukaryota > Viridiplantae > Streptophyta > Magnoliopsida > Fabales > Fabaceae > Stylosanthes > Stylosanthes scabra. Next base: position 839,587 of record JASCZI010000001.1, read on the forward strand.
TTATTACATTAAAGTAATGTATTTAATTTTTTTAAAAAGTTAAAATGTACAATTAATTATTGAACGGTTACTAACTCACTCATTTTAATTATACATTTAATCCGACGTTATTATTGGTTTTTGTTGTTTTAAAATTATTGTTTACCTAGGATTATGAAAGAATGGCAAAGCACCGAAACCAGCAAGTCAAGTAGCAACAAAGCCGGAATTCTTGACCCATGAAAGACCAAACTCTTACCATTACCGCATTACGGCATTACCACCCTCCAGGCTCCAACCAACCTATTCTTATTTCTTACCGCGCGTCCTCGGTTTTTCACCATCAGTGGCAAAGATGTAATTAAGAATATGAGGTAGGGTCAATTTGCTTGGCGTCTCATTTCCCAAATGCAATTTGCAAAGCCTACCTAATTGGTCCGTAAATAAAAGAAGGAACCCATCACACACGCCTTTCCTCTCTTAGAAGCAGCCCACCCAACATTTCGGAGAGAGCGAGAGAGATAGAGAAAGAGAAGAAAACACTACAGAGACCCGTTTCTTCGCATTCATTTCTTTCTTTCTTTCTTTCTTTCTTTCTGTGCTTCATTGACCTAATTCTTTCTCTCTCAAAAATCTCAATGGCTTTCTCACCAGACTCTTCTCGCCGCAACTCCCTCATCCCTTCCTTCCTCTATTCTTCCTCTTCCTCCACCAAAACCCTACCCTTCCAGAAGATTCTCAACTCTCCCTCCTCTCCCGCCGGAAGCGGTGGCGCCTTCATGATTCCCTCTCCCAGCGAGCCCGGCAAGATCGAGATGTACTCACCGGCCTTCTACGCCGCCTGTACCGCCGGAGGTATCCTCAGCTGTGGTCTCACTCACATGGCCGTCACTCCTCTCGACCTCGTCAAGTGTAATATGCAGGTTAGCTATCTCAACCTCTTTTTTCTTGATCTGGCTCTCTATGTTTAGGTTTGAATGTGTTCTCAGCCGTTTCGCTTCTTGTTGATCTAGATCTGTGATTTTACGCTGTCTTACTCGTGTTTTATTAATTAGCTAGATCTGCGGAGTTTGCTGTTTGTATTGAATCGAAGGGTTTTGTTAATGCTATTTTCTGATATTTTAGTTTGATTTCGGTTTTGTACTCTAAAATTTGTAGGTTTTTCTTTTTTTTTCTTATAATAAATTCGTTTTGTTTTTTTAGTTCCACCCTAGTTTTTACGCTGATTATGCGCTGAATATGATTCCCTAAGAGACTATTCTTTTCTGAATTGACGAATATCTGATGCATAGTAAAGATGCGTGGTTTATGCCGTTTGTATTTGAATGATTTCCCTGGTTGTGATCTTTGATTTAATTAATTTAATTAATATTGAATTAATAATATAATGAACAGTTCAAATTACATATATGGCAGTAGTAAACTAGTAATATTCCAGTTATCATTTCTGTCATACGAATTGAGAAATAATATGAGAAGTCAACGGTGGTTATGTAATAAGTGGTCAAACCGTTAATTGATACAGTTGAATTCATATTGAATTGGTTGTTGATCTCAGATTGACCCTACCAAGTACAAGAGTATCTCCTCTGGTTTTGGAGTTCTGATGAAGGAGCAGGGACTCAGGGGCTTCTTCAGGGGATGGGTGCCAACTTTGCTTGGTTACAGTGCTCAAGGTGCTTGCAAGTTTGGATTTTATGAATTCTTCAAAAAGTACTACTCTGATTTGGCTGGTCCTGAATATGCATCCAAGTACAAGACCTTGATCTACCTTGCTGGTTCTGCATCTGCTGAGGTTATTGCTGATGTTGCACTTTGCCCATTCGAGGCTGTGAAGGTCCGTGTTCAAACTCAGCCCGGATTTGCTAGGGGTCTGGCTGATGGGTTACCCAAGTTTGTCAGATCTGAAGGAACTATGGGGTATGCTAAAATGCTGCTGTAACTCTTGCATATTTTTTTTGTAAAGACTGTTGTGCTATTGTTGCTTAGAATTAGAATGTATTTCTAATGAAATGTTTTGATTTCAGATTGTACAAGGGATTGGTGCCTCTGTGGGGACGACAGATTCCATGTACGCACTCTTAAACTGAAATCTCTTCTTGCTGCGTTGTTAGCTGTTCAGTATTTCATGCTTATCTTATACGAATTGTTTTGTAATATTCCAGATTACTTGTTTGTTATTTTTGGTGAACTTTGGTTATAAACTTATAGTATGTTTTTTGCCTAATCTGATAATAATTCATGCATAGATTTTAAAACAATGCTCTTTTTGCAGACACAATGATGAAGTTTGCTTCCTTTGAGACTATTGTGGAGATGATCTACAAACATGCCATCCCCACGCCAAAGAGTGAGTGCAGCAAGGGTCTGCAACTCGGTGTGAGTTTTGCTGGTGGATATGTTGCAGGTGTGTTCTGTGCCATTGTGTCACATCCAGCCGATAACCTTGTCTCTTTCCTTAACAATGCCAAGGGAGCAACAGTTGGTGATGTAAGTGTCACACCCAAGTGTATGTTTGGTGCAAGTTTGTTATTTTGACTGATTTTGACAACTTAATCGGGTGTTACTTGTGTTATACAGGCTGTGCAGAAGCTTGGTTTGTGGGGTCTCTTCACCCGAGGTCTCCCTCTCCGTATTGTTATGATTGGAACACTTACAGGAGCTCAATGGGGAATATATGATGCTTTCAAGGTCTTCGTGGGACTGTAAGTTCATGCAATTACTACTCTTGAGACGTAGTTCTGTTTTTATCATGGCCTTCATTACAACATACTAATTAAATCTGTTCCCTTCTTAGGCCAACCACCGGTGGTCCTGCTCCTGCTGCCGTTCCTACTCCTTCTGGTGCTGAGCTTGCAAAGGCTTAGATTACCACGGTGACACAGTTAATAGTTCATTTAGTGAGCCGCGAATAGGACCCTAAATAAACAGAGGATTGCTGAAGTTGCTTGAGTGGAACTCAAGTATGGTTGGATGATATTCTTTTGAAGTTCAGACATTGTTTCCATTTTTCTTATGAGTATTTTGAATTTTTGGGAGGATGGTTTTGCTCGCATCCTTCCTTTTGCCGAACACTTTGTAGCTAGAAATGATATAATTTTGCATGTTAGGATTTCACAACTACATGCTCCTTTCAAACCGGAATACATATCTGTTTTCTTGTCCATGCAAAAGCATGGAATCATATGCAATGCCTAGATTGAGATTATTTTACACATTCAACTTCAATTGTTTTGATCGGATAAATAATTGTTTTCAATTTGAATCATGGTTTTTGGTATTGCTGTCATCTGCTGCATTATTATGTACCTTTCCAGCTGTAGTATACTTCCATCTTGTGATTGTCAACTTCTAGATGCAAACGCATATTGGTGACCATGGTGATTGGTGAAGCTATATTGGATGACGTCTGAACATAAAGCTGTGTTAATCGTTGTTATTTAAATACTGTGTTAGTATTAGTAGTCTCGCCATTACAAAATATGGCCATGAAGTACCAAGTAGAGTCAAAAGGAAGAAAGTGTTTATTTATTAAATTAAAAAAAAAGGCATCAACATTGGTCAATGTAAGTGTTCTAGTTGCAATTAGATTTCATTATAAGACACCAAAAGAAAAAATTAGATTTCATTATTTTTTAATGTATAAAGTTCAAATCTCGATATATATATTTGGACCCAATAAAATAGTCTTTTTGGTGTCCTGACCAATAAAATAATTTAAGTAACTGTAATATATAACCAAAGCACGTTTTTTCCCCATCTCTTTAGTCAACGGGTCATATCTCTACGGCATCAACTAGGAACATCTAGGGCCGTTTAAAATTTTTAATGGTGGCAAGGTTCTGAAGAATAAGAAATTTAGTCCGTCCATTTTGAGATGAGTGGGCAATGATTTCATATAAATATATAATGGCAACAGACGAAAAGAGACAGATCAATGCTTAATATCTTGTTGCATAACACCATAACCAACCATAGGTCAGGCTTAGTAGGTCCTTGATGATTTGGAAGAACGTCCACAACACCACCAGTCCACCACTACCACTACCATTACCACGCCTCTATTAATCAGAATCATAAACATAGCATTGGAGAAGCTATCTCTCCCTGAAACTGTATAATCACTCCCTGAAATTTAGCCTCTTCGGTAGTTTTGTGCGGATTAGATATTCTAATTCGAAAATGTACAAAACAATTTAGGCTTAATGCTTAAATATGTTGTACTTCTAGTCACAAAAAAAAAAAAAATGTTGTACTTCTTATTAAGAGCAATGCTAGGATATAATAATGAATTATGGTAAATAAAAATTTAACCAACATTATATCAGTCAACAATTTAAATTGGATATTCTATTTTGTTAGGTTTTAGATGTTCTGTTTTTTAAAAAATATAAAATTGGCTGATGATTGCTCATGTTCCATGACTTTCATTGTGGATGTTCTATAAATAGTGGTTATAAATATTCTATTTTTTATTAGTTACGTATACTTTTTCTATAAGGTGCTTACTCCAATACATATTGGAAATGTAAAGGAATGCAGAGTGAAGAGAGAGAAAGAGAAAATCACGTTGTGTGCCCTTTTTTTTTTGTTTGAAAGAGAGAGAAAGTGAGCAAATTACACAAACTCTGTATTCTCTATACATTTGCAATATGTATGTGAGTTCAAACCTTTCTATAATAATAATACAAAGTTATTATTATTTAAGTAATAGTTCATAAATAACAAATGAAATGTTTGGACTGATTTGTACTGATATTTATGTCTTTCAAACATTTTCCCTTACTTGTCCCAAAAAAAAAAAAATTCCCTTAAGAATATTGGGGCTTATTTATGTTTTCGGAATGTCAGAAGTTGAAGTTCCATTGTTACCAAAAAAAAGAAGTTGAAGTTCCATTGATTGCATTTTTTTATTGTGACATGATTGTTATTAGGATTTAGCTAACATATACACTATATCAATTAAATAAGTTTTTATAGAAAAAATATGTAAAGTTTAGTTTTCAATATATTTGTTGTGCATTTATTAAAATAACAATTTTAAAATTTCTACTCATAATAATTTTAAGGGTAATACTTTTAGTATATCTATTTTAGTTAATCAAATCATTTATTTTTATATTAAATAAAAGATAATTTCAGTGTCAAATAATAGTATAAAAGATAATATCGAAATAAATTTTTATTCAACATTGAAATAGTATTTTATTTAGTATAGAATAAATAATTTGGTTGGACTTGATTGTTTAAAATAGATATAAATCTAGAATTATTATTTTTTTAAGATGTAAACTCAAACTCCATCTGTTTATCTGCACAGGAATTGGGGTAAGAACACAAACATAATCAGTATATTTTGTATTGTTTATATTTGTCCGTATTAACTTTTATAATTATATTTTTTTACCATTTTTTCCCCTAAATGTTGTGTAAAGAAAAAATAAGATAAATATCAATTTTAGTGTATTTGTTCTTTGTGTCATGCTTTTATCTTCTTACCGTATAATCAAAATCAAAGACAACCTCAATACCAAAAAATAAGAGGAAATCTGATACATGCATTAATGCCCAGATATAAAGAGATTGAGAATTTATTTAGCTTTTATTAGTTTATATTTTTAGAATATTTGATTTAATTTTGTATTTTAAATTTAATGTATTTTACAATTAGGGTTTGTAATAAGAGGTGTATAAATACCTCATAAACCATTGTAGTTGTTAAGTAATGGAGTTAGACTTTTAGATGGTGTGATACCACTTGTTGGCTTCGTGATGAAACCATGATTTATACAAGTGATGGTGTGTAATATCCATCTCTTGTTGCATTGGAAAATTAAATGGAAGGTTGTGTGATTCAACTTCTGTTTAATTTTCAAACTCATGGTGTGTACAATCGAGGTATGTCATATCCTTAACTGTTGCATCGAGAAATTGTATAGAAGGCAGAGTGATTCGCTTCTGTTCAATTTCAATCTATCCTTGTTCAATTTTGTTATATGTATTTCTTCAATTTCAATAAAATGTCTCTTCCTTATCATTCTTTTTCTTTTTTCTTATCATTTGGTATCAGATTTTGGGTTTCAGATCTTGTGATTTGAAAAAAAAAAAAAAACAAAGAAAAAAAAAGAGCGTGTGTTTTCCCATTCTTTGTTTCATTTTTGTAGATACTATTTTTTTGAATAACAAGATTTGAGGACGAATTTTTTTTGAAGAGTGAAAGAATGATACGTGCATTAATGCCCAGATATAAAGAGATTGAGAATTTATTTAGCTTTTATTAGTTTATATTTTTAGAATATTTGATTTGATTTTGTATTTTGAATTTAATGTATTTTGCAATTAGGGTTTGTAATAAGAGGTGTATAAATACCTCATAAACCATTGTAGTTGTCAAGTAATGGAGTTAGACTTTTAGGTGGTGTGATACCACTTGTTGATTTCGTGATGACACCATGGTTTATACAAGTGATGGTGTGTAATATCCATCTCTTGTTGTATCGGAAAATTGAATGGAAGGTTGTGTGATTCACCTTTTGTTTAATTTTCAAACTCATGGTGTGTACAGTCGAGGTGTGTCATATCCTTAACTGTTGCATCGAGAAATTGTATAGAAGGCAGATGGATTCGCTTCTGTTCAATTTCAATCTATCCCTTTTTAATTTTGTTATATGTATTTCTTCAATTTCAATAAAATGTCTCTTTCTTATTATTTTTCTTCTTTTTCCTTATCATTTGATATCAGATTTCAGGTATCAAATTAGTCCTTATTTGTCTTTGTGTTGTTCATCTTGTGTCTAGCTTAATTAAAAAAAAAAAAAAGAAAAACAAACAAAAAACTGGTTGCTTTCAGTCTTCCTTCCGGTGATTCTTTTCTTTTTATTTATTTTTTAGTTTACATTTTTATTGTTTCTTCGTTCTTTGTTCTGTCATTGTGGTGTCATTGTTTTGAATTTTTTCTTTATTTTCCCTTCGTTCACAATTCTTGTTCTTGCATACAGTGTGCCTTGTCTTTTCCTAATTTTTGCTTTTCATTATTCCCAATTTCTTTCTATTCCACCTAGCAATTAGGATTGCTTTCCTTTTCCAGAAAAAAAAAGAAACAAAAAGAAAAACAACGCACATAGCGTTAAAAAAAAAAAAAACAAACGCACATCATATATATAATTTTCTTGTTATTAATCTATTTTTTTTTTCTTTTTTAGCCTTGTTCGTTAGTTTTCTTTTCCCACTTTGAGAATTGTCCTTCTTAGCGTGTCTTTCATTTTTTTTACATTTTAGTTGTTATTTAGTGTCGTTGTGAAAATTCTCTATCTTTTTGTATTGATTTCTAAAGTGCAACAATTAAAGGATTGTAGAGTGGGAAAAGGCAAGAGTTGTGAATACATCAGAAGGTAAAAGCCATTTTTGAGAGTAAACACGAATGTTCATTATCGAGTGAAACACGTGAGCGAGTGCTTTGTGAGGTTCTTTCTATCTTATTTTCAGGTTCTTTGCTATGGCATCCAACTCTGAAGATGCAGTGGTTGAAATTGGGTTGATGCAGTGGGCTATTGAGCACTTAACAAAACGCGTAGACGAGTTGGAAATCTGGAAACAAGAGATAGCACAAACATTGCCCAAAAGTGCTAAACATAACAATTTCAAGACTCGACATCAGAATCATACACACTCTGATGATGACTCCGATGAAATTGGAACACCTCGACAGAGAAGATATGATAGCAATATCAATGCTATCAAGATGCAGATACCACCTTTTAAAGGTAGAAATGATCCTAAGGTTTATTTGGAATGGGAATGCAAGGTTGAAAGAATTTTTGCTTGTTACAATTACTCTGAGCCAAAGAAGGTTCGCTTGGCTGCAGTTGCATTATCTGATTATGCCTTGCTTTGGTGGGATGAGCTTGTGAAATCAAGACGACGTGATGGAGATATTCCTGTTGAGACTTGGGATCACATGAAGCGTCTTATGAAGAAGAGATTCGTGCCTTCTTATTACTATAGGGAAGTGCATCAGAAGTTACACAAGTTGACTCAAGGCTCTAATTCGGTTGAAGACTACCATAAGGAAATGGAAATGCTTATGATTAAGGCCAACATAGAGGAGAGTCCCGAAGTTACTATGGCAAAATTTATTGGTGGTCTTAATAGAGAAATTGCTGATATGGTTGAATTATATCATTATGTAGAGATGGATGATTTGGTCAATATGGCAATGAAGGTGAAGCGACAACAGCAAAGAAAGCCATCAAAGGTGTTTTCTAATGCCAATTCAAAGTGGTTTCATAAAGAGTCTCGAAATGATGACACAACAAAGCATGCAGGTGCTGAATCCAAAGACAAGTTGCTTGATGCTACCAAGAGGAAAGGTAACTCTAATCATTCTTCTTCAGCTACCTCTAGGCATAGAGATATTAAATGTTACAAGTGTCATGGCTTGGGTCATTATGCAAAAGAATGCCCGAACAGATGGATGATGGTTATTCGGGGAGGTGATATTGTATCTGATGATGACCACGGTGATCACTCTGACCATGACTGTATGCCATCTTTGGAGAATTGTTCTGATGGTGATGTTGAGTTTGCTGTACAAGGTGAATCTCTTGTTGTTAGACGTGCCTTAAATTTACAGGTGAAGGAAGATAGTCTAAAACAGCGCCAAAACCTTTTTCACACTAGATGTTTGGTGGGTGGAAAGGTGTGTAGTTTGATTATTGATGGCGGGAGTTGAACTAATGTTGCTAGCACTCTTATGGTGGAGAAATTGGGATTGACTTGTGTTCCACATCCTAAGCCATATACCTTGCAGTGGTTGAATGACTGTGGTGAGGTGCAAGTTGACAAACAGGTTAATGTTGCCTTCTCTATTGGGAAGTATGTTGATGAGGTATTGTGTGATGTAGTTCCAATGCAAGCTTGTCATTTGCTATTGGGCAGACCTTGGCAGTTTGATCGTCGAGCAGTTCATGATGGTTATACAAATCGTTTCTCCTTTGATTTTAATGGTCGTAAGATCACTCTTACTCCGTTATCACCTAAGGAGATTTACCTTGATCAATTGAAGCTTCAAGAGGCTTCTAAGGGGATCACGGGATGTGAGGTTACAAAAAAAAATTGAGAGAAAAGAGGCCATGAAAGAAAAGAATATAACAAAAGGCCCACTGGTGAGTGAAAAGAAAGATGAGAGTGCAGTTCTTAAGAACAGTAGACATACAGAGAAAAGTGAGAGAGACTTGAGAGAAAAACATGCTTCTTTGCAAAAGAGAGAGATTTAAAGAGTGCCTGTGTAGGCAAAGGCAAGAGAGCTATGATTATTGGTTAGGTTTATAGATGCCTTACTTTCTGACACTGACCTGAACCCAAATTTGCCAAGTAGTTTTGTATCTTTGTTACAGGACTTTGCAGATGTATTCCCAGCTGAGTTACCAAGTGGTTTACCACCCTTACGTGGTATTGAGCACCAAATTGATTTTGTTCCTGGAGCAAGCATTCCAAATAGACCAGCCTATCGGAGTAATCCTAAGGAAACAAAGGAACTTCAAAGGCAAGTAGAGGAACTATTAGCCAAAGGCCACATCCAGGAGAGTATGAGCCCTTGCACTGTTCCTGTTTTGTTGGTTCCAAAGAAGGACGACACTTGGAGGATGAGTGTGGATTTTCGTGCAGTCAACAAGATTACGGTAAAGTATCGTTATCCTATTCCTCGGTTAGATGAAATGCTTGATGAGTTACATGGTGCATGCATTTTCACTAAAATTGATTTGAAAAGTGGATATCACCAAATTCGCATGAAACCAGGGGATGAGTGGAAGACTGCATTTAAAACAAAATATGGGCTATCTGAGTGGTTAGTTATGCCTTTTGGGTTAACTAATGCACCTAGTACTTTCATAAAATTAATGAACCATATTTTACTTGACTTCTTGGGAAAATTTGTAGTTGTTTATTTTGATGATATTCTCATTTATAGCACTTATTTAGATGATCATTTGTCACATGTCTCAGTTGTTTTGATAGTTCTTAGGAAAGAGAAATTATAGTTCTTAGGAAAGAGAAATTATATGCAAATCTTAAAAAGTGCACATTTTGCATTGATAGAGTTGTGTTTCTTGGCTTTGTTGTGAGTGCAAGTGGTATTGAGGTTGATGCAGAAAAGGTAAAGGCTATTCGTGAATGGCCAACACCTAAGAATGCTTTAATGATACGTGCATTAATGATACGTGCATTAATGCCCAGATATGAAGAGATTGAGAATTTATTTAGCTTTTATTAGTTTATATTTTTAGAATATTTGATTTGATTTTGTATTTTGAATTTAATGTATTTTGCAATTAGGGTTTGTAATAAGAGGTGTATAAATACCTCACAAACCATTGTAGTTGTCAAGTAATGGAGTTAGACTTTTAGATGGTGTGATACCACTTGTTGGTTTCGTGATGAAACCATGGTGTATACAAGTGATGGTGTGTAATATCCATCTCTTGTTGCATCGGAAAATTGAATGGAAGGTTGTGTGATTCACCTTCTGTTTAATTTTCAAACTCATAGTGTGTACAGTCGAGATGTGTCATATCCTTAATTGTTGCATTGAGAAATTGTATAGAAGGCAGAGTGATTCTCTTCTGTTCAATTTCAATCTATCCCTTTTCAATTTTGTTATATGTATTTCTTCAATTTCAATAAAATGTCTCTTCCTTATTATTCTTCTTCTTTTTCCTTATCAAAATCAAAGACAACCTTAAATGCAAATGTTAGCTCTAAACCCATATTTATATAAAGGAAGTTATTCGATACAATGTAAATTCATGTAGATATTTAAAAAAAAAAAATTTATAACACAGAATTTACTCTTTATTTCCCACAAAAATTAAAATAAAATATAGACATATACTTATATATATTTCTGAAAACTTACATTTTTAACGTATAAATAAGCCCCCTTTATATAAATGTGCTCACAAATTTCTGAATGAGTCTAAGTCTGGACTCTTGACCTATTAATTAACATAACCTTTTGAAAAGACTCAGGTCTAGATTTATCTTGTAACTACATGCCCCTAATATTAGCTAATATGTACAGTATGGTGGTCATCTCTTAAAATTTATGAAATATGATGCACCGCAATCAATGCTCGTAGCTTTTATCTTCGTTGAAGACTATGAGAATGCTCAATAGAGAACAATGCATGATGAGCAGCATGCTATTGAGCTTAAGGACAAGGCTGATAAGATCAATTAAGACCTTCCAAATCCTTGTGCACGAATCTAGTGGCCATTCGGAATTGAATAAATTATCAGTGTTCAGAAAAAGGGCATTAGCAGAACTCTATTGCAGATTTCTTAAGATGGAATAGAATCGAAATTTCTTCTACGAAATAGAAGTTGCTGACAAGAATCCCATTTTGGAAAGATGCTAGGAGCAGAGCCATATTGGAAATTAACCAGTGTTTTCTTGACTCAAAATAATATTACTGCAGACAAAAATTAAGACACCCTCTTAATATAAACGAATACAGATTTACGGTCTTAACAACAAGTGATAAACAAAAAAAACTCTTTAAAAAAATTTGCACACCAAAGTTTAGCTACTAAATAGTTATATATATAGAAAAGTCTTAGTAACTAATGTTAATACTAACCAACAACAATCAATACACTAAAACGGCATCCCTTCCTTGCGTTTCATGTAGCAGCAAAAATGACCTCTCTTCCTTGCGTTCCATGTAGCCAAAATGTAGAAGCATCAACGATTTCAGTTTCTTCCTCTCCTGTGATGGATTTTCAGTCTGTAGAGTGTTTCTCCATTCATTATTATTAGGATTTTGACCTCCATCAAACACATTCAACCTCCATTGACCATGGTGCCTTCAAGCTTTGACTATGGTAGCTTCATCTTGGTGGATTCATGTAATCCGATTCCTCTCGTTTCGATTTGCCATGAACAAAGTTGAGAGAGACCTCCATTGAAAGCACATTCAACCTCCATTGAAAGCATCATTGACATGATCCCATTCATCTTTGCCGAGGACATTCACGACAGTGACATCAACACCCAACGAATTTTGTTTTCAGTGATTTTTCATGGTTTGAACATCCACATTTGATTCACTGTTTTCATCATGAATTCTGTGAATTTGGATTGCCTCAGACCAGTGGATCAGCTTTATGAAGATCCTGAGCAGGTTACATTCTCTTCCTTGTTTGTTTCTCAATTAATTTGACAGTGATCATCCTGATATAGCTTTAGTGAACATCTTTGTATTTGTATATTGATCATCTTCACTGTAATACTGATTCATTTTACAGATTTCACAAGAATGTAACAATGTTGGAGTGGAACTACCATATGATGATTCTATAAATCCATCTTCTAAACCATGCCCTCTACTCTAAATTCTGTTATTGAAGAGGTATTATTTCTTCCTTTTAGTGTTTAGTAAATTATAGATCTTTTTGGTAATCTTTCATTAAAATGCTGCATGTGGAGAATGCTAATCTAAATGTGGTTTTAATTTTTTTATTGTAGGATGCAGGCGTTGCTTAATGAGGTAGTGAGAAAATTGATTTGGCTTTTAGGAAACTTAATAATTTTTAGTACTGTTCTGGATGATCTCTTAGTTTAGTCACGATGATCCTTTATTATAGCATGGATAATCTTTTATTGATTTCATTATTTTTTCACAAGCATTTATCATTGTACTCTATTTCTACATTTTTTGCACTTTATTTTGAGTGCAATTTTTTTTTTGTAATTGTTTGTGTTAACAAATCACCTTATTTCCTTAAGTAGTAAATATACAATAGGGATGATCACTTTAGCATAGTTTGAATGTGCACTTATTATAATATGGATGATCATTCGTCTTTTTCTGCTTAACTTCTTCAGCAAAATTGAATATTTTTTCTTAATATTTTCTCAAGTATTCCTAAATTAATATTTTCTTCAACAAAATATTGTACAAGAAAAGCAATGGGGAATAATAGTAAAAAGATAAAAAATAAAATAAGATGCAGAAAAAAAGCATGTGAAGAATCATAATGAAATTGAGTAGAATAGCTTTAGCTTACGAAATCGTAATTCAATTCGTTCATACAATTTGTTCCAAAATATGAATTTGAATTTACAATAGAATTGAATTCATTTCTCTTGCTCAAATTGTTTTCAAACACTTTTTTCCTAAGATGATCAGTAGCCAATTAGTCTTCCTCTCAATGCTGGCTTCAAATTCAAAAGACATTTTAATCCTGAAAATACAACGTGAACATCCAAGATAAAGTAATTGACCATCTAGAATAAAGAAAGTGAACATCCACCAACGTAATATATACCAAATAGTAAGTAGTGTAAGTAGTTTAAATAAATAGGAGAAAATAAAGACCATAGTGGATCTTCTTTGCTAAAGATAGTTTGAATAAAGTATAGCTTTGCATTCTCCAATCATTAGCATATAGTCAGTTCGAAAATGAAGTTAATGGTTTCCAATAATCCAAAAAAAACAAAATAAGTAATTACATATTTTTTTAAGCAAGCATTAAAGGAAATAGAGTAAGAATCAAATGCTCTGCTGCCTAATATATATGACTCACTACCTAATATTTGTGCCAGCTGCTGCATATTTCAAATGACTAAAGAATTTCAATAGAAACTGCCTCAAATGGCTAAAGAATTCATTGAAGTCCAAGCTCACTAGTTTCAAATTAAAAAAAGAGAAAGACCAGAATTAACAGAAAGCAAGTAAGGCTAGCAGAGTTGAATATACCAGAGACTACTAAACTACCATTACCAAGTACCAAAGCAACTCTGAATATATATATAAGTGCCATAATTTTTAATCTGGTCATTAAAATACTATCATAGCTTGAAACTACACAACTTTATATAATAACAAAAGAAAGATAAAGTAAGGCTGTGTTCTAAGCTTATCAAAATATTCTGATATTAGACAATCATTTCTATTTCTCTTTTTTTTTTAGAAAAATTATTCTTATAAACACAAAAGAATGAACTATACTTGTCAAATCAAAATTAGCATTGGAAGACATACATTAACTGCCACTGCCACTGGAAAAGAATCAAGACACTTGCATGAATTTCCACATCAGCAAAGTTGCTAATTTGAATGCTATCTCTACAAACAACAGCAACAATTAATACCTAAATCACATAAAACTTCAACAAAATCCTTAAAGATGAATTAATAGGGACTGAGATTCTACCTTGGTAGCGTCCTTTTCAGGAATCTTGTATAAATCAACTATAACCTCAAACAACCACGGCCCAGGGAAGAGGCTCTGCACAACAAAAATCAAAATAGCAATTTCAAATGCCATTCAATCTTGCAGTTGCTTGAGAGACGCCGAGAGAGTAATCGGAGATGGTGAGCAAAGGTGACGGTGATGGCGAGCAAAATAGTAGAAACCCTTACTTGCAGTTTCTTCTTGTGATGGTTAACAGAAACTCAAAGTGATGGTTCAACAGATTCGATGTTCCTCGACGGGGATGTTCACCAACGTGTGTTCTCAACAGTGAGAAGAAGAATGCGAAGATGAAATAGAAAAAGAAGAATGTCGGCGATGATCTCGAAGGAGAAGAGGATGAATGGCGATGATGATCTCCAAGGAAAAGAAGAAGAATGTCGCCAATGATGCTTGCCGGAGATGCGAGGGTGAGAGTCATTGAATGGTGGTTTGGGTGGTTTTGATAAGGGGGTGGTGATTACGGTGATTCTCGAAACAAAAGGATGAAGAATAGGTAAATTTAGGTTGGGTTTGAGTTTCAGATAGTGCACGGGCCCGGTCCAACATTATTGTTGGTTATTGTTGGCTACATTATTGTTGGCAACATAGCATGATTGTATATATATATATATATATATATATATATGTTATGGACCGACTCATATGAAAATATTTAATATGATCATGGTAGGATCTCCTAAAGATCCTAACCACCCGCCACTATATAAGCAGAGGGCAACACTCTCTTTACATACGTATTCTCTAACCCTAACCACCATATTAGACTTCAGATCTCATAATCTTTATTCTGAGCTTTACGGCTATTTCTTTCACACATCAACCCCCCTTTCTAGACTTTAGCTCTCAGTTCCTCCAAGAACTCCATCACTCGAAAGACACATTCTCTCTATCTTATTCTCTCACCTGGTCTCCCACGCGAAATCCTTCTTGGACAATAATTAAGTGGTCTTGTACTTAACAATATACATATATTATTTAAGTCATTTTTACTTTTTAGGGCTGATTTCATATCTACTATTTCGAAGTTAGAACTAGGGGTAGTAACTCTAAAGTCTAAACAAGAACTACGTCCAGGTTTAGGTCAACTTTATGCTGCTCTCATCATCAACAACCTCGAATAGTGCATTTTTTGGGGTTAAAACAAAACGATTTCAATCCTAAAACAATTTGTCCGAGTGGGATAATTAAGGAATTGTATAAATTTCTCCGAGTAACATAATCGCAAACCAGAAAACATTAAAAATAAAACAAGTAGCTAATGATCAATCCCGGTACCAAACTGTCCTTACAATTTACTAGACCCTCTTTAGACTTCTTATTGCTCCAAATATATATAAATAATAATAATAATAATAATGATAATAACAAAGAATGGAATAGGATAGTAGTGTACAAAATCTTTACTTCCTGTCCGTCATTGGCATTATTTTGTCCAACGGAATCCTTAGGGGACTCTACAAAGGGACTGGGTTGGCTTCTGAAAGCACTCAAACAAGATTGATTGTGAAGGAGACGTAGGGGTGGGCGTCTTCACCTGCTAGGGCCGCCATCCCTACATCATCCTCAGACTTCCAGTATGCACTGCACGCGAAATATTCAAGGTTAGAATAGAAGATGAGAAATGATGGCATCAACAAGAGAAAGCAATAGATTAAAAGACAAAATTCGGTACACCATCTTCAGCTACTGGCTCTTCAATACTAAACATTCAAGACTTCCATGAACTTTGCATGCTTATATCAATAGAAAGTTGACCCCTAGATTCTAGTTCATTTGCACTTCAGCCCCAACCCTTAAAAATAAGCAAGTTGACCCCCTAAACTTCCCAAAATGTGTGTTTTATTCAAAATACATTAATTATATCCCCTAGAACTTTTGGTTATGTGCAAATTGTTAACCTGAATTTTGATAAATGAGCATTTTTTGTTAACAATTTATGGGAAAATGAGTCAAGGGGTCAATCTGCACATTTGGGAATGTTTAAGGGGTTTAGGATTAAGGAGACAGTGATTTTAAACCAAATAACAATAATATAGAAATTATAAGCCACTTGCCTGTTTGTGCTATCACTCAAACCTTCAAGGATAG